>VNJQ01003522.1:0-12264 GCA_008042515.1 Drosophila truncata | reverse complement strand
TAAGTTTAATTTAATTTTTAATTTTTAAGTCTCAAGTTGAAATCTTAGCAAATCATTAGCATTTCACTGTGTGTCAATTACGGATGTTAAACGTCAAAGGTGCATAAATGAGTACATGCGAGTCGTTTTTGTTTTCAAATTTTCTGTTTTTCTTTGTGCACCTCTTCGTTGATTTTTTTTGTTTGTTTATGTATAGTAAATTACGTATTGAATAAAGAGAATAAACATTTTTTCCATTTGCCTTACTGTTTTCTTCATTATTCGCTCCGAAATGTGAAATATGTAAACATGTACTCACTTTTGCTCCCCACTGTAATTTAATTAGTTAAGTTAAGTTTAATTTAATTTTTAATTTTTAAGTCTTAAGTTGAAATCTTAGCAAATCATTAGCATTTCACTGTGTGTCAATTAGAGGTGGACACGGGCCGGGCTTTTTTTTCGTGGCCCGCGGGCTTACACAGACCCGGAGCGGGCCCGGGCCTTAAAATTAAGATTCGTGCGGGCTTCGTGCGGGCCCGGGCCTTTGCAAAACGGCCCGGCCCGTGCCCACCTCTAGTTGGTTGGTTTGGTCAGAGGTTTGTAAACTTTGCAGAACTAGCACACTTGATTCCGAAATAATAAGTGAATTTAAAACCTTGACCTTAAGCGCATTAGAAGTCAGATTTCTTCCGGCAATCGCTCATTTGGTTGGACTTTTCTTGAACCCTCCTTATAGAGAGATGAATTTCCTTTCAAAGGAAAAAAAGGAAAATGTGATAGCTACAGTAAAAGCAATGCTCTCCGAATTTGTAGGAGATTGTGAAAAAAGCTTTGATGACGTAACTAATAACACATGTATTAAATGAAAAACGCACTAGGCTGAAAAGCTAAAATTTAGAAAAAATTTTATTTTTAAATAAAAACATGAATTAGGTTTAATAAATAGGTAGTTATATATATGTATACATAAATAACATGTCTTTTAAATTTCGTAATATGTGTAAATAAGTTTCGTGCCGGGCCGGGCCGGGCCCGGGCCTTGATGAAAAAGTTTCGTGTTCGGCCGGGCCAGGCCTCTCAAAAAAGATTTTGTTTTCGTGCGGGCCCGGGCCCCAAAATACAGGCCCGCGCCCACCTCTAACTTGAATCGTGCGCTTCAACCTGATAATCCTCAACCTTATTTATTTTATGGTTTAATTGAGATTTTAATCTTACGATCTCATCCTTCAGAGGATTCAACTCATTATTGACAATTTGTGTTATTAAATCGCTCACATTAAATGACTGATTACTAGCTTGGCTGTTAGAAGCCGTAACAGTAGATGGTGAAGACATGGTGAGAATTCTTTCAAAATCTTCAATTAATTCATTCATCTTGTTTGATTTTTAATTGATTATTAAATAATATATAGAGTAACCGCTCACTAGTTGTCTTCTTGGGATGACTTCTGCGTAGTTTTGATGATCCTGTAGGGGGTCGTCCTTCTTGGTTGCTTTATTGATTGTATAAAAAGGTTGTCCTCAGCTCGTCCCTCGTTTTATACACTGCTTGTAATATTTAGCGGAGGTTGCTCGTAGCTCTTCGGTTATGATTTGTTTTAACAGCAAGTTTATTATATCGGATATTAATTAGCGAATTGTTGTAACTAAAGGGGGATTATTCCATTAATGAATTTCCTCCTTTTGGTTTTTTTCAACGCGATCTTCTTTATCGGTTGATAGGGTTTTTATTTGGCCACGCAAGTTCACTTTTCACTTTAAAACCGTTAGTTATTTATTTTAAAGCTTTTATTTAGAACAATTAAGGCGTGGCCCCACGTTGGGCGCCAATTAAATAGATCCTTGTGATAGTTTTAAAAAAAAAATATATATTTTTTATTTTTTATTTCTTATCACGAATTACAACATTTCTTAATTCCGATTTTTATTTTACTGCTAAACTATCTCGACCGATCAAGCTTATCTACCGAGACGGACTGCCTCTCTAAGGGCCAATTATCTGAAAAGCAAACCTCGGATTAAGAGAATAGGGAAACTCCTTAAGAGTTAGACTCAAGAGAGTTGGACAATTTGATGATGAAATCGACCGCTCGATTGTGAAATTTATTAAACCGATGATACTGCAATTATTGGTATGCCGGGTGTTGACCGGATGCTTATGTTTGTTTTAGCGGAGGACAGCGGCGCAATCTAATTTTTTAATAGTGGACTTCAACAGAAGCTGGAAAGCTAAATAAGATTCCGTGGGAAAGCCAGCAAGGAATTGTTTATACAAAACGTATGCCATGGGTAAGGCGGCTGGGGTGTTTAGTTGGATATTTTGGATATTTGGATTCTGTGGAAAGGTTCCAGAATGGAATTGTTTATACGGAATTTGTTTATGCCGTCGGTAAGGCGACTGGCATATTGGGTTGGATAACTTGCATACTGCACAAAAATTCGAAATACAAGTTGAACAATTTTTCAACAATTTTAAGTACACATCTTAATTTATACGACTTCCTTTCTTAATAAAAATTTGATTAATCCGATTGGGCATCGAAGTTGCTAAGTTTTCCAGAGTTGTAGGATTAATTTGATCCCATTCCTTGATCAAAGCCTTTTTAAGGTCATTAGAAAGAATTCCCCAAAGATCTTCTATTGGGCTTAGGTCCGGGCTGATCGCTGGCCATTGCAATAGCTTTATTTTTCTAGCTGCCAAAAAGTCTTTAGTTTTACGAGCTGTGTGGATTGACGCGTTTTCTTGCTGGAATATCCACTCATCCCCAAAAATGTCTCAAGCAAATTCAATGAGCACTGTTTCTAGTCGGTAGAAAACAAAGTGGAGACTTCCCAGCATACCCAAATCCGGCCCAAACCATTAATGATCCTCCACCGTGGTTTCGTTTATGGCAGACCTGCCGTTGACAGGAGTCAGGGCGTCTAAATTAAATTTTTTTTTCATCCGAAAATTTAACTTTTTTAAACTCTTCCGACCAAAATTTTAATTGATCAGCAAATTGTATACGAGCGGTTATGTGGCGCTTTAATAGCCTTGGTACAGGGTCGCGTGAACCATATGTAACCATTTTGCTTTGGTGTAAAATTTGGTTTATACGTCTTTTGGATACTTCAAGATTCAGTTGACCTTTTATCTCCATGCAAGACTTGTTGTCTTGAACTGCTAGACGCCGAATTTGTCTCTTGCACCGCTCGTCGATTTCAGTGGGCCTGCAGCTTCGCTTTATGATACCCTTGCAGGGTATTATAATTTCAGTCAGAAGTTTGCAACGCAGTGAAGGAGACATCTCCGACCCTATAAAGTATATATATTCTTGATCAGCATCAACAGCCGAGTCGATCTAGCCATGTCCGTCTGTCCGTCTGTCCGTCAGTCTGTCCGTCTGTCCGTCCGTCTGTCCGTCTGTCCGATTATACACAAACTAGTCCCTCAGTTTTGAAGCTATGAAACTTTGCAGGTAGTCTTCTATATGCTCTCACTCCTACATAAGTCGGAACATGCCGGATCGGACGACCATATCATATAGCTGACATAGGAACGATCGAAAAAATTGTTGGAAAAAAATTTTAACTTTGTCAGTTTTCAACATATAATCACCAAATTTGATATTTGGCCATTTATTATTATTTTTGGCATGCCTGCAACTGTATCAAAATGATACGACACATGTCGTCACATGCAAAATATCGTGAAAATTTTATCGAACACGTTGTGTTAGCCTCAAATGTTTAAAGTTATTTATTTTGAAACGAAGTTTATATACTGGATCATCATCAACAGCAGAGTCGATCTAGCTAAGCAAGTCGGTCCGTTTTCTACGCAAACTGCCCACTCAGTTTTAAAGCTATCTGAATGAAACTTTACAGATAGTCTCACTCGTATATAAGTCCACGACTACATCTATGCCATAGGAACGATCGGAATTTTTTTTAGAAAAATATTAAAATTTTCAGTTTTTAACATTTTTTAATTTAATTTTAGTTTTTAGTAATCCCAGAATTTTATGAAATTAAGACAGCTATATCATAGAGCTGCTGCCATAGGAAAAATCGGTAAATGTAAAGGAAATTTAAAACTATAACTGTAAAACTGTGAATATAATATGAATAGGTAAATGTAGGGAAAGTAAGCATTACGTTTTTGTTTTTTACCTTAAATATGTAAACTTTGTATTGTTTTAATTCCTAATGATCCCATTTGACAGCTTCCTTTCTTCTTTTGTTTTGAATTTTCCAGGAAAACTCTCTTCGGATAGCTAAAGTTATATTTTATCTTAGTACAATTTTTTAATTGTTTTTAAAATAACTGTTAGAAAGTTAAAGTTTACAAATTGCTACAAGAAAACACATTCCAACAACACCGAGTTTAATAATTTCAGAAAATGCTGATATATTGATAATGTTTATAAACATAAGATATATGTAAATTAGTGATTGTGATGTCTCTTCGGGTAACGGCGTTAAACGTCATTCTATTAGTTTACAACTTTCCCACTTCATACAGGTAGGCGCCGAGAAGTTTGGTCTACAGGAATAAATGGTTATTAAGACGCAAATAATTGAGTTTTAATTTAGTCTTACGCCTTCAATGTAATTGTAAATATCAATTTTTTCATTTTGTGAATGGGCGCCATCATCACAAGCTCCCACTGGCACAAGAATGACATTTTTACCAGTTGCTTCCTGCAATGTTAGGGTTACTGGAATAGAGCCGCCCTCGCGGGTCATGTCCGGCTCTACATTAAAAACATGTTTAATAGCCCGCTTCGCTGCCTCATAATGTGGATGGTTTGGGTCCTCAGTCCAAGGTTTTCCAGCGGACAGCATAACAACCTTTCAGTAAAAACATTTTAGGCATATAAAAACATAAAAAAAACTCTAAGGCGAAACACACCTTCATTTTGTTGGGCGAGCCACGTTCAGCCCATTTATCATTAAGGTATTTAACGACGCATTCCTCAATGTGTTTTGGGTCCTGGTCCGGTACAAGACGAATAGAGAACTTACCAATAACTTTTTTCGGTATTACGGTCTTTGCACCTGGCTCATAAAAAGCGCCTTCGATGCCATGGATAGATAGGCTGGGATACCGCCACCTGGCCTGAAGCAGCCTTATTTTTTCACTATTATGGGGCAACTTCTCTACACCAATGTCTTTTCTAAATAAAGTATACTGCGATTAGAGAGATTTATAAGGTCTATTAGAAGATAAGATGAACTAACTTGTACTCAGCCACTTCAAAATCTATGTTCTCGTAAATTGATTGCTCGTTTATTAGCAGAGGTGCCACCTTCAAAAATGGGAAATAATTTTGTAAGCAAGTATGTTTGGGTAACCCTAGTAGACTACTCACATCACGATCCACTCCAGGTATCAGGATCTTAGTGTCTTTGTCAACAAGAATGCTAAGCAAGTGACACAAATCAGGCATAGCCTCGTGAACAGTGCCTCCAAAAACTCCACTGTGCAAGTCTTTTTTCGAACATTCCACCTCCACTTGAAAGTATGCAAGTCCGCGGAGTCCGTAAGTCAAACAAGGGCGCTTCTTTCCCAGCCAGTAATTGTCAGAAATACATACGTAATCGACATCTGATAGGAAGCCGTTCTTGCGCTCCATCAACAGGTCATCCAGGCCTTCGCTTCCGCTTTCTTCCATTCCTTCGAATACGAATTTCACATTGACAGGCAGTGAAATGTTAAGCTTTTGGTAAGCTTCAATTGCATGTATCCAACATAGTACAGGCCCCTTGTCGTCGGAAGCACCGCGTCCAAACAACTTCCCTTCGATCTCTGTGAGTAGGAAAGGGTCAGTATTCCATCCATCTTCCTTTAGAGCAGGTTGCACGTCTAAGTGTCCATAGACTAGCACCGTCTTTTTTGAGTCATCCGTGCCAAGAGTTCCCAGCAGGACCTTCGGTAATGGGATTGTCTCGCCATTTGGCAGGGTCTGCTTGCCCACATCCGCCAGCTCTATCTCGGTTCCCAGAGCTCTCAGCCTGTCTGCGGTCCAGTCGACCATGCGATCAATCTCCCCGCGCTTATCGGGCCATGCCGACACTGACTGTATGCCTACAACAGTTTTCAGGGCGTCAATGTAATCACTTTTTTTTCCATCGACGAAACTGAAAAAGCGATTGCGGTTTATACCCCTATTATAGCAATAGACCACAATTGTTTTTATGTTTTATACTGATTGACATATACATATACATATATAAATAAAAATACATTTATGTACATATGTATGCAAATGCCAATATTTAACTCAAAAAGTGAGATGTACAGTCCGGTGCACGTCGCTCATTGCTGTACATTGATAATTGATAAACATAATACACACGAATATCTTTATGAGCGTTATCAGCTTAAAAATGGCTGCTGGTACTAAATACTTTTTGCAGACCAGACATGCATTACTTTCATCTTATTTATCTCTACTCATTGTGGGATGTTTTATACGGGACTATGAACAAATAAATTTAGCTTGATCACTTACGTGAAGAACTGCTGGAGTTCGGTGGGAAAAGTGGCCATTGTTGGTGCGTTTGTTAGTTTAACAATTCACAGCACAGTTACTAGTACTCTCTGTCTATAAAAGCGGATCGCTTAAATATATATATATATAGACGCTGTGTGACCATGTCCAACATAATAAGAAATTTGGTCACATTCACTTGACTACTTTTTGGGAATTCGACATCATTCCTACTTCTACACGTTCCGTTCCTACGGAAGTTCGACCCCGTAGTACTTTTTTTATCCGCTTGCACAAATACGCTAAAATGAAGTGTGGGGGGAGTGGTAATGTGTGACCGTGGCATGTCTAACATAATAATCCAGGGTAAAATACCAAAGGCAAAAGAAAGACATTTGAGGTATAAGCACAGTATCCAGACAAGAAAATGTTTCGCAGCGGAACAAAATGTTTAATCTTTTGAAGTGTGACCGCTGTTCGTCGGCATTTTTCGAGGGCAAATGATGCGTGCATACTTTCTTGAAACCCGCTTAATTTAAAACTTAGGGCATGTCTAGCATTTAATGCTTTGTTTTGAAAAATAAGTGTCCCCAAGCGAATGGCATGCATTCTAGCGACGCAACCTCCACTGGACAGCTCCCTAATGTGATAATATAACAGCAATCTAGAACACATATACAAGAAATTCGCTTATTTGAATGTGGGTTTTAATTAGCAAGGATGAATGGGTGTCCGGTTCGGGAAAGAGCAAGTTCAGGCCTAATTATTTATTATTTATATTTTTATTATTCCTTTTCAGGTCCTCCCCTCATCTTCGGAAATTAATAAAATTACCCAAATCCAAAAATGTTGTATTTGCCTCTGCCCTAATTGAATTATATTAACTGAATTTATAAGACTCTATAAAACTAAATTATATAAACTGAATTTACACTTATAAACTAAATTCGACGTTTCCACGCATTTTTCTTTATGGATCGATCCATACTTTGAAATATATAAAGGAACTGCGAGAGACAGAGCGAGAGGCATAGTGTTGAGAACAGCTTGTTTTATTAAAATTTTTATTCTTTTTTGCACCCGCTCTGGAAATACTAAAAAAAATCTCTTAACGCCACACACTTTTTTAGTATATTTGTTTTCGTGTCTGGATATTGTCGAATTTATTTCGTCCTATTGCTGCACTTCACTTCGTGGCATTAAGCACTTAATAAGCATAGAAATAATTAATAATTCATTTAAAACAAATAATTATTAAAGAATTTTTAAGAATGTCACCGATTTCATGACTAATAATTATGTTCGTCGAATTGGAACGGTGGGAAATTGAAACACAAAATTTTGCATTTTTAATTTATTTCGTAAATTAAAAACTAATTCAAACAAAATAAAGTTTAAAAATTCTAAAAAAAAACAAATAAATTTCGATTAAATCGGCTCAAAGAATTTGTGCCAACACGTATTTAAGTTTTACCTGCAGAGTTTACTTTAATTCTATCCGTCAGTTTGTGAGAAAATTGTATAACAGTAAACTAACCTTTGGGTCTGCTGGATTTAACCACAGAATTCTGCGTTTTTTTATTATTTACACCTTGAATCCATTGAAAATAATTGTTACCCATGCAGCATCAAATTTTTTTTGCGTAGTTTTTTATTATTATTATGACACTGCAAACATTTCAAGTTATTTAGAATTTTATGATTTGCTGCGACATAAGACGACCGTTGCAACATAGTGGACAAACCATTTAAAGTTATACAGAATACCCTTATTATTTGTTCATTATATATTTAGCTATAACTTTGAGGGCTATGCGGTATTTTTCATCTTCCGGCTTATTATCATACTATTTTTTGCGTCCTTTTATTTTACATCGAAAGTAAGAATTATTCTTCCAATTTAAAGAAAAAACCATTTTTATAAATAGGAGGAAGGCTTTAATGGTGAAAGAATTGCCATTAGTCATTAGAATTCATTTATTTGATCTTGATTGGCTTTGTTGATCTTACCACAACGACGGCAACAACATGGCTTCCGGGTCTGAAATTGAAAAAACTTTAGTTGTAAACATCGGAAACTTTGAAAAGATTCAAAATTTTCTAAACGACAAAGAAAAATACAAGGAAGTGTTAGAGAATAGCGAAAACTTCAATACTCGTTTATGTATTGAAAGACGCCTTCGTATGCCGTTTTTGGACCCCCAGACTGGTGTCGCACAGACCCATTGTGCTCTCTTCATGAAAAAAAAACAACGTATGCCAGGATTCCGTCATGGGCAGATATACACCTATCCATCGTCGCGCTGGCGAAAGCCTAAGCGTCAGTATTTACTTAACCCCAATCAGAGCTACCGTGCTTATCAGTACCGCGAACATCATCTTCAACACTCCCTCCATCAACCGCATCCGCATCATCACCACCATGTACCAACGGTTGGGCCTGCTGTCGCACGTGATCTCCATCAAATTGAAAGTCCAGGTAAGAAAATACATATGTATGTGCGTTTTTAAAGTAAATTCACCACAAGATTATTTTCCTAAATGTGGAATTGGCTGTTTAACATCTTTTTTTACAGCTGTTGTTGCTTCTGATGGTAATTCGATGGGAGCATCAGGAGATAATGATAGCAAAGACTCTCATGCAAACGCCGAGAAGGAGTGGTTTCATGATGACTTGGAGTCATCGCACTATCATCATGGTGATGACTATGAAGATGATTTTGATTCAGATAACGACTTTGATGAGTCATACACCAGCCGGGGCAAACGGAAACGGGGATCTCGTCCTCGACGGTCAAATGCCAACGCAGAGGGCACACCAAAACGTGGTCGCAAAGGAGGTGGTAAGTAAAACTCTGTGAATACATCTAGCTTAATAGTTTAAAACAATTTAATTGACATCTGTTAAGTCAAGTAGTCAATGTAAGTTAATATTACAGCCTAAAATTTTTAAGGTTTCAATTTTCTAATTTTAACGAGTTGTAAAATTAATTAACATTCATTGAGTTGTAATTTTAGTCAAAAGTTTGCACGAAACATAATAGAATTAAAAAAGATGGGTTACGGTGATACATTCGATTTGCAATGTGTCGCTACTTTTTTGATGGCAACGATGATCGCTTTCTCTCCGCTCTCATAAAGTTAAGAACGTGAGTAAACACAAGAAAAACGTGTGGCGGTATTAAGGAGACATTTCCGATCTCTAAAGAATATATATTCTTGATTAGCATCAACAGGCAAGTCGATCTAGCCATGTCCGTCTGGCTATCACTCTGTCCGATTATATGCAAACTAGTCCCTCAGTTTAAAAACTATCTGTATGAAAATTTGCAGTTAGTCTTCTACAGAAGTCGGAACGGTCCGGATCGGACGACTATATCATATAGCTGCCATAAGAACAATGGGAAAATTTTTCGAAAAAAAAAACAATCAGATTTCAACAAAATTTCACCACACTGGAAATTTTCCATATTGTATTATTTCAGAATTTTGCTTTTAATTTCATGAAAATCGAACTACTATATCCTATTTCTGCTATAGGAATAATAAGGGAAATAATAAAAATTTTATAACTAGGATGTTTCTCAACATATTTTTATCAAATTTAAGATTCGGTCATTCATTATAATTTTAGAATTTCGTTTTGAATTTCATAGTTCAATTGCAATCTGCAAGGGTATATAAACTTTGGCGAGCCGAAGTTAGCTTGTTTCATTTTATTTGAGATTTGTGCATTTTTTATTATTCCAGAATTTCAGTTTTAATTAATATAGCCATAGGAACAATAGGGAAAATAAAAAAATAATTTTATATATTTTCATCTTATTTGAGATCTGGCCGGTTTTTATTAATTTCCTTTTTTGAATTTTATGATTTAATTGCAATCCTTCGTCACACCGCCGACCAACGCTTTAACCAGCATGACTATAGGCCCACTTAAAGCTCAGTGCATAAATACTTTATGAACTTCAAAGTCTTTGGGTTCTCGCTATATGAAAATTAAATGTAAAATCCAAAATGTGTTCAAGCGCTTATGCACACATTCACACAGTTATATATAGTTATATACTCTTTGCTTCTATATACTCTTACTTATCAGTCGAACGGGCCACATCGGACGACATTATCATTTAGCTGCCATAGGAACGATAGGAAAATTTGTCAAAAGAAAAGGATAACTTCTTCAGTATTTAATATATTTTCATCAAATTTTAGATTTGGCCTTTTATATAATATTACTCTAGAATTTCTGTTTTTATGTTGTGTAAATCGGACGACTATATCCTAAAGCTACCATAATAGTGAAAATTATAGAAAATATCGGAACTTCTCTGTTTTTCAACATCTTCTGTATACAGTGCCGCTCAACTGAATAGGTTTGACTTTTCTCTTGAGTTCGAAGCGTTGTATCTTTGTAACAAGCACTCCGATTTAAGCGAAATAAATTTTTTTTGGTAAATAAATTAGTTATTTTCAAAATATGAAAGTATTAGTTCAGTAAGTTTTGTTTTTATACTATTTTTATTATTTTTTCAAAAGTATAAGAAAAAATACCTCCCTTTTTTGGCTGATCTGAATACGTTTAAAACTTTTATTTTTAATTTTTGTTTGTCTGCATGAATGAAAAGATATGAATTCTATATTTATATTGTAAAATGAGTCACGGAAAACCATTAACTGGTTATAAAAATGTTTAAACAAATCTTTTGCATCTCAATATTTAGACTACCTCAATTAGTTTTGAGAAAAATCATATCTTTTCATTCATGCAGACAAACAAAAATTAAAATAAAAAGTTTTAAACCTATTAAAATTAGCCAAAAAAGTAGGTATTTTTATACCCTTGCAGGGTATTATAATTTCAATCAGAAGTTTCCAACGCAGTGAAGGAGACATTTCCGACCCTATAAAGTATATATATTCTTGATCAGGATCAACAGCCGAGTCGATCTAGCCATGTCCGTCTGTCCGTCTGTCCGATTATACGCAAACTAGTCCCTCAGTTTTGAAGCTATCTGAATGAAACTTTGCAGGTTGTCTTCTATATGCTCTCACTCCTACATAAGTCGGAACGGGCCGGATCGGACGACTATATCATATAGCTGCTATAGGAACGATCGGTAAAATTTACAAAAAAAAATTATAACTTTGTCAGTTTTCAACATATAATAACCAAATTTAATAATTAGCCATTTATTATTGTTTCAAACCTTCGTATCAAATTTCATGAAAATCGGACGACTATATCTTATAGCTGCCATAGGAAAAATTGGGAACAGTAGGAACAATCGGCAAAATTTTTGAAAAAAAAAACTATAACTTCGCTGTTTCTCAACATATTTTCATCATATGTTTTTGAAAAAATAATAAAAATAGTATAAAAACAAGAAAGGAAGCTAACTTCGGCTTACCGAAGTTTATATACCCTTGCAGATTACAATTGAGCTATGTTATTAAAAACGAAATTCTAAAATAACTTTAAATGCCCGAATCTCAAATTTGATGAAAATATGTTGAGAAACAGCGAAGTTATAGCTTTTCCGATCAATCAGTTATATGGCAGCTATAGGATATAGTCGGCCGATCCTTATGAAATTTGGTACGTCGTATTATGTTGCCAACAATAGCATTCGTACAAAATCTGAATTCTCTAACTCTAAAAACACCGAAGTTATACCATTTCCGATCAATCAGTTATATGGCAGCTATAGGATATAGTCGGCCGATCCCGGCCGTTCCGACTTATATACTGCGTGCAAAGGAAAGAAGGGTGTGTGCAAAGTTTCAAGTCGATAGCTTTAAAACTGAG
>VNJQ01003521.1:129460-217433 GCA_008042515.1 Drosophila truncata | reverse complement strand
TTAAGCTGAAATTGTTGTTGTTGTTTATTAAAACAAAGGCGAGCTAAATCCACATAAATTACACAATTTAATGATTTCATCCTACCAGGCGAACAGAAACACCAAGCAGATGGTCGGCGCCCAGCAGCAAGTGACTTGCGATCAGCTGTTTGCCATTTATGCAGCCTGCTTGTAACGGTGCTTTCAAAGTTTTATTAATGGCCTCCCTTTGTTTACATTTGCATTGGCCAATCAGGGAGCTTCTCTGCTTTCCCCTCATTCAGGCACCGTTACTTCATGAATTGCTAGCTGTGCACACTCAAGTCAAGTGATGCTCACTTAGCTATTTTACAATATTTGAAGAAAAAGCCATCAAAATAGCTAAATGAGCATCACTTGACTTGAGTGTGCACTAAAGCTTTCACTCATTATTTTGAGTGAAAATATTGAATTGAGTGTGCACGAAAACTTTCACTCAAACCAAATTATGCATGCTCATCGTCCATCTACTGCCTTCTGTGCGCCTGGTGTCTGAAATCCCGAAAATAAGGAATTTGTACTGAAAATGGCCGGATTGAAGTCTGAAATTATGCCTACAACAACAACAACAACATCTCTTTTACAACAACAACTTCTTTACAACAAAAACAATGGAAAATAATAAATAATGCCAGACTTTTGTTAAAGTTAATTCGGCAAAAACTAAAAATATATCAAATTTATTTTGGCGAAATTGACAAGGAACGTAAAAGGCACGACGCTCTTCGGCGGAAGCTTCTTTCAACAACAAAAAGTCGTTTAGAAAAACATAGGAAAATAATTAGTAATATAATTTTCCAATTTTAATTAAAATTTGGCGGGTTATTTTGGCGCGACTTCTTTTTTGCAGTGTGACCGTATCAAATGTCAGCGAAAATACCGCGTTCTTTCCAGACTTCAATCCATTTTCAGTACAAATTTCTCAATTTCTGGATTTCAGATACCAGGCGCACAGAAGGCAGTAGCAAGCGAATGAACACTATTATAAACTGTTATACTTTAGCCGAGTTTCAAACCTTATTGCTGTGCTACTAAGCAAAGACTCCAACCATTTATAACAGAATGTTCGAAACTCGGCTAAACTGTTATATGGTTCGAGACTAGGCTAAAGTATAACAGTTTATAAAACTCTTTCAGCCGCTTACTACTGCCTTCTGCGCGCCTGGTATATAAAATTCAGAAATTGGGAAATTGCCCAGATTTGAATCTGAATTTGTGCCTACAACAACAACAACAATAACAACCAGAGCTATAAGATCTTTTACAACAACAAAAATATTTTGACAACAACAATTTGCAAAAGGCCTTATTTTCATATATGTATGATCGAAAACGCAAGTAGTCAACCGCCAAAATTAAAAATAACGTAAACAAAGGGCGGCCATTATTAAAATTGGAAAAGAACCGTTACAGACAGGCTGCATTAATAGTAAATAGCTGATCGCAATTTACTTGCTGCTGGGCGCCGGGCACCTGCTGCCGATTCTGTTCGCCTGGTAGAAATAAATCATGAAATATTTTAATTTATGTAAATTCAGCCCGGTTTTGTATTAGTAAAGTACAAAAAACGATTTCAGCTTAATAACAAGAACAAAAACAAGAATTACAACAACAATTTCAACAACAATAATTTTCTTTTTAAAATATTTTGACAAAAACAATTTGCAAAAAGCCTTAATTTTGAAAACACAAGTAGTCAACCGCCAAATTTAAAAATAATTTTAAAAATCCATGACTTCATACATGATCTAAAACACAACTCGCCAACTGGCAAATTTGAATTAAAACTCATAAAAACGTTAACTTTACACATTGTCTAAAACACATCTCTTCAACCACCAAATTGGAATTAAAATTAAAAAAACAAAAGGCTGTTACAAGTGACAAGAAGACATTTCCGACCCTAAAATTATAACTTCTCTGTTTATGAACATCAAATTTGAGTTTCGGTCATTCAATGTTATCTAAGAATTTCGTTTTTAATTACACAGTTCAATTGCAATCTGCAAGGGTATATAAACTTCGGTAAGCCGAAGTTAGCTTCCATTCTTGTTTTTTGCTTTTTTTGGTATTTAAAAAGCATTGAACTTATGGAGGCAGACGGAAACAGCCAACAACAGGATCCAGGGCACAGGACGAGCATCCAGCACATATTCAACACTGAAAACAAACACATATAATATATTTGAAAGCATTTAAAGCTTTGATTGTTCATTGGATCTCAGAAATATAATTCTCTTTATAAGTCAAACACTATGATTACAACTTTAAATACTTTTTCATTCTAAAATATCTCTATTTTTAAAGAAATCTTATACATTTTAGCCATCACATTTCCCTGAGTGTAGCTTTGGCACAACATTCCCCTGCATCTCATCCCAGGCACAACAGCAACCCGATGTTGTTGTTGATATTGCTGTTGCTCCTGCTTAGCAACATTTATCGCCGTTTTGACATAAACACACATACGCACTCTCGCAGGGGCAGCGGAAATGCGGGGGACGCGACAGGCAACACATGCTTGCCAGCCATTTTCACATTATTTTGTAAACAATTTTAAGTTGAATGGAAAATGTTTATGTTTCGGCAGCGCCATCGTCGCCCGCTCATCGCATGCTGCACCCTATTTAACTTGTACTTTAACCCATTGCTGCTTTTATTTTTCTTATGCGCGTTTGCTAAGGGTTTTTCGCATGCGTTATTAAATTTATTGGACTTGACATGAGCAGCCTTATGAGCATTCAGCCCTGAAGCGTGATATGTGATGAGTACGTGGCACCGCAGGCCGTAATATAAATTATGAACATTTCTTTCACCATATTTTTATTGTAATTGCAGAAGAATAAACCAAGTCTTCGTCGTTCTCTTCGTCAGCGGCTCAGTTTTGTTAGTGTGCAAATATTTGCTGTGCTTTTCATTATGCCAAGGCACACCCACACACCCGTGTTTATGCAAATGTTTGCTAAATAGTTTACATCTTTGGGTGTGCGTGTGTGTGTGTACGTTGGCCAAGTGTGTTTGGCTCCGCTGGCCGGCCTGTGTTTTGGTATCAAGCCCTGGGCGTATTTGCATAAATTACCAGAGAATGACAGAAAACAATGGACCGACGTGGCCGCTACCGAGAACTGGACAAGTTAGTATACACGCATATGAGTTTGCAACTATAGTAAATTATACACGGCAATAAAAACCCATGAAATGTTGAAATTCTATTTGAAATTCAAGGAAAGTATGTAGCAAAAAACCGGTATAATTGAATGGCATGTTTCTACTTGTAAAAATAGGTTTGCTTACTTGTTTCACTATTTATTTTATTTTTGAAATATAAACATTTATTCGTAGGTGAGGTTCTTAAGGCCCTTTTATCCTTATACAAATTTATTATGCTCTTAATATTGTTCTGAGATATAATTTTCCCAACCTTTCTTAAAGCTTTAAAATTAATCCAGAAAAATGTAATTAAGCCTTTCATAAGTTATACCTTTTCAACAATATAATAATGTTAACTCCCACTTAAAATCCTTTCCCTCAGTGCCCAATTTCGTTAGGGATCCTCTGTGGACTTACTTACGCCTTGCGGCACGTGCAGTTACCGACATCCGACGAATGCGTAATATTGAAGTGGATTGATTGATCGGGCAACAGCACTTGTACTATATATATACTCAGTGGGCTGTGCTTCAAAAATAAATTTGATTTTTTCCACACTTTGCCTGCCTGTTCTTGACATGGCTCCAATTAAAGTAACGTGCCACGCCTCGTAGCCCGATTATTGATTGGTTGTTGGTGGTCGGTGGTACTAACTACGCTACAGTGGCGTAAGCCCAGTTATTTTAGAGGGGATCTAGTGCTAGGGAAAGCCCTACTGGAAGGACTCCCCTGGGGCCAGGACATTATTGTTGCATACTTTTTAGCATGCGCTTAATTACATGGCATTAACATTGTGTGCATGTGCTAGTATGTTTGTGTGAAAATTATGCGCGTTAGTAACGTTTTACATGCTGCCTCAGACGCCATTTTCCCTTTGGTCCCCAACAAAGAGAGAGCTCATATTAATTGAACAATTTTTTAGCATATTTTTTTGCTCGTTTTCCCTTGATTATTATCGCTAGAAAATTTCAACCGCAGAATGCTGGCTGCTTATTAGGGGAAGTCCCGCCCCGCGGCGTAGTCTGCGTGTTTATAATTCACACTTCTGTTGAATGCCAGTCGGGGAGTGCATTTCGCAATGCAATTTATTTGCCGGGTATAGGGATATCGGGTTGTAGTGGCTCCTAGTCGTAGTCCTGGGGCTGAAATGAAGTCATTACCTATCGCCTGGCGCTAGTTGTTGCATGACACAGACTTTAGTTGTCGTAAATAGCAGGCCAAGTCAACGCCTTTTTAATACACAAAACAAAAATAAAAGCTGCATACTTTGATAAGTTCCCTAACCTTACTTTCCTTTTTCCTTTTCTTTCAGATAACATTTTTCCCCAAGTGCACATAGTTCTCTCTTTCGTTCCAATTAAAACATTAGCATTAACCCATTTGCTGGGAATGTGTTGCGAATCACTCACATAACTCATCGGGCATTGCGTGTCTTTAGTTATCAGCGTGTGGCCCGCTTTGACATTTAATATTAAATCCCAAATAAGTTTCCCAGTTGTTGAAAGCTTAGCTGCCTTTCCTGCTGAGCCCGTCGAATGCCTCGCTTACACGCACACACGCAGGCGGCGATAAACAAAGGATCCTGCGGCGTTTTAGATTTGCGTATTTATTGCCAAAAGGCTCGGCATAATTTCTATTTGTGTTTAATGTAAACAAATGTTTATGTGTGCAACGACTTCCTTTTGTTTTCCATAATTTGCGTTTGTTCTCGGTTTCAAAATGTCGCAGATTTCTTTATATATATGAAAACATATATACTCTTTGTGCTGTTGTTATGGTGGTGTCCTATTTTCGCCCCACGTGTTGACACTTGGCAAGTGGCAGAGCCCGCGGCCATTTCACAGAGCCATTGTGCATCAGCATTTGGAGCCATTGTTGGGGTTCCACCCACTTCTCAGCTCGTTAGGCTCAAGGTTTTGCAACTGAACAGAGGAAAAAATATAAATAAATATTATTATTATTTAAATTATAAAAATAATACAAATTTAAGAGTTATTTATTTAATTTTAAACACTAACTGAAAGCTTAGACTTCTGCTTGGCTATATAAATAACCTTTCAAGCACAAATTCAACAATTCAACAAGAAGTTTCAGAAAAATTATGAAATTTCAAAATCAAATGAAAAAAACTCCCCAACTTATTTAAATATTTCCTAAGAAATATATTATTTCTCCCTCTGTACTCTCCAGAGAAACGAGGACACTGATGAGTGCAGTGGTGGTGGGCACTTGAAAGCGACACGACTAATTGGAGGCAGCTTTCTTACATACGATTAGACGTTACGTATGCGCCCCGTGGCTCGGCATGTGCCGAATTTATGAGGGCCTTTTTAGCCATCAGGGCACAGAGCTCTCTGCCAGAGCTGCCAAAGCCCCACAAATGGGTCACAAAGCTGTCGTCGATGGGCGGGTCATCGGCGGGACAGCCTTCAAATGCAGGAGCCTCGGGTAATTAACGACGAGCGACAAGAGGAAACTGCTGAAATGGCGCTAATTGCAAAGCAATCGTCGCACGTGAAGCCCGCGCTAAATCACGGTCTATATCCCCGGCCAAATGGCCACATGCTCTCCGATCCGATCCGGTTCGGTTCGGTCCGCTCAGCATTATTTGCTCTTGACTTGTGGCTCCTGGAAACTCCGCTGGGAAATGGCCGAGGAGGAGCCTGAAGAGCCTGATGAGCCTGAGGTGGGTGGTGGATGGTGGTTGGTCTTCTTGGCCTGACGCTGACGAAGGTCAATATGCCTACACTTAGCCCGATTTGCTTTCGCCTTTCGGGGTGACCTTCTTGTGTGTGTGTATTCGGGTTTTTATTGACAAACGCATAAAATTCGCCTGAACCTTTTGTTAACCTCTGATACACCTTTGGGCAGGAGCAGACGGGTAAGGACGGGGGTCCTTGGTGCCATTTCCTGCCCAGGTGGTCCCTTTTCGGTAGCAAGTCCCCGGGTTTTGCCTTTCATTTCGCTTACTTAACTATTTATGAGCTAGCAATCCCTGGAATGCTGTGTGTCTTTATTTGTGCTGCTACTTTGCTGCCTTCTGGGCGTTAAATTGAGTTGGCCCACACACACGGCCACACCTGAGCGATCTTAGAGTTTCACTTAAGTGGGAATCTCTGGTTTTGGTTTCCCCCTTGTCGTCTCGGTTTCCGATTCAGCTTCGCCCTTGCCTTGCCTTTAAGTGCCGAACATTGAAACTTTAAGGACCTGTCTGAGTAGCAATAATTTGTAGCCACCCTTGCCTCGATTACATGAAACTTTAGCGTTTAATTTCCTGGGAAAAATTTAGTGCACTCGCTAATTTTCCACCAAAAAAAAAGAGGGAGAGAGGAATCGCTTATTCTTTTCTCTAAGCTGAAACGGTTAGCGCTCTTTTTTTTGTTATCGCCACTCCTGTGCCATAAATATGCCTAGGCGGTTGACAAGACTAGAAGAGGGGACGGGGTGTGTAGCTAGTGGCCAGGTCTACGATGTCTCTAAGTAGCTACAGCACTCCGGGGACCAATTACCCCATAGAGCGGAGCAGCATCGAGTCAGGTAACAAGCTGGGTTTGACCCGCAGCCGGGAAAGCCAAAAAATTAAGTTACGTTTAGGCAAGCGAAAAAGTTTTTGGGGCCAAAAGAAAGGTCCGTCTCGCTCCGAACGGCCATATGTTTCACTAATGGTCGCGCACATTGCGGCCATTAGGGTACGGCGCCCAGCAGGTGGGGGACACTCCACCATGCCTATTTCTACCATCTCCAAGGTTTTGGCAGTGAAGCCAAGTTTTTCTCTCCATATTGAGAGCCTTTTTTTTCGTATACATTGAGGGTTCTATGGCACAATCCATATTTGAAGAGGAATATAAAGATTACAGGCTGCAAAAGTGGCTGAGACTTACACACGAATATGGATAAATAGATAAAAATGATTTGATTGCAGAAAATGTTTCTGTGAACATGGAATGTGTAGAAATCTTGAGACTTTAACCATTTTTAACTTCTTCTAAATATCACTTTGAATGTTGCAAATCTTTATTTGCAATTTCGAGAACTTTTCACGCTGTATCCTATCGTTTTCCTCTCAAAATTCTTTAAATATTCCCTAAACATTACTTTAAGAACTTATAATAATCCTCCACTATTTCTAAATTCGAATTGAAGTCCTTGTGCTGCCTGCACTTAATTTTAAAGCCTTGGCAATCATTAGGGGCCTGTATGCTTTGGATATATTGACACAACAAACTGAGATGTGTTTGATTAATAGCCATTTTGTTTGCTTTTAGCTTAACATTAAATGGACGTCAACCAAATATTTAAGATTATATCTGCCGAGTACCATTTGTACCTGCCAAAAAACTCCCACATCTCCCACACTCTGTTCTACTTAATTATGAATCTTTGGGCAGCCACATGGAATTCGAATTTGGAAGATTAAAGCCTGGGCTAGTCATTAGGAAATATAGGTAAATACAAATGCGGCTCAGTAATCCAAAATGTTTAATTAAATTGCATAATTGTCTGTATTTAACTTGGCATAAAATGGATAATATTTGAGATAATATCTGCAATGCGGACAGCAGGCATTTCTGTGGAAATATATTTCGCAGGACCTGATGCTGTTAAATGTCGCTTAACAGTCTGCCATTAGTTATAAAATCACTTATTTGCTATGCAAATTGATTGAAGTCAGATGCGGTTGAACATTTCGTCTCGAGTTTCAACGAAATTGCATTTGTGCATGACCAAATTGCCAAAACTTGGGCAATCATAATAATAATTATGCAAAGTAGTAGAGACGGCGAGGCGCAGGGAACACCTGGAACACACAGAGAGAGGGACTTGGGCTTAAGGGACACGTGGATGAAGGCGGCAGGACGTCAAGTGCAAATTACTTTGGCTTTGTTTGGCCGTCGTGTCTGTGTTTATTTACTCATGCCCAAGAACAAGAGTATTATGCACACACACACACACAATAATTTCCATTATCAATGGAAAATGCAACCCCCTAAGTTTGCCCTTTTGTTGTCGAAAAGTCATCAAGAGTTTTCATTCAGTCACATCATCATCGAATATCAGAGTTTGTCAAACTAATTTGGAGCACTCCTCCTCCACTCACTCTTCTAGTTCCCTATAGTTTCCTTGTGTATTTTCAATTAAATAATTGTCAGCTCGAGCATGTGTCAATAGAGCCGACAGAGAATTGTACTCGAAGTCAGTCAGCAAATTTACGCCTTGTTAGGCTCACAGCCAATCCTGCCGACGAGACATTAATCAAGCTCAGCACGGGGGGTCTTCCTTGGGCCAGGCTCAACCTTACCCAAATCACAAAGTAGAATTTTATGCAAAGAACCAGCGATAAGGCAATTGTTCAGGCAGAAGAAGGAAATGCCCAACGCCAAATTGTATGCAAATTTTAAAGGCAGCAGCTCCATTCCATTTTTTCAGACGTTTGGCCATATGCCACTGGACCCTTGGCTAATTATGATATATGAAGGTGCAAAGGCATTCAAGGAGAACGCATAAAAACCCATTCAAATTAATATTAATTGCGGTTCTAGACCGGCTTCTCTCTTCGCCTAATTGTTTTTTGTTCATTACATTTTCTCCATCGCTCCTCCTCCTCCCGATGGATTCTGGGCAGACAGCAAACATATTTCCACAACGTCATTAAATCACAGCGAAGAAGTAAAAGCACAAATAATCATTTAATTGCCTTTTCAGTCCCGGCTTGAGTCACAGTCGTTACCCCGTGTAGCCGGCAAAGTGTTGGCCATAAATAGTAACTACTGCTCAAAAGTGAAGGGCTGAGCCCCGTGTATCCTGCAGGAATTTGCAGGACAAGAGGGGAATGCTGGGCATGTGAGGTAACCAGGATGTCCGACACACCAAAGAGCAATGGCGCAGTCAAAGTGCACTGGAAATAAAAATATTATAGTTTATTTTAGATTATTTATTATTTGGGGAACTATTTAATTTTTTCCAGGTTCTTTGTGCTTTAGTAAATCTTTAACATTTTTCTCAGCTTCTTTACACCTTCATGAATCTGGTTTATATTTTTTTCAAGTGCACATAGCGCTTACTGATGAGTGAGCAAAAATGTTGCTGCTTAATCATGGGGCTGGAATGGTGCTGGGAGGCGGCAAAGGAAGCGGAAATGATGCTCGCTGGCAATTTATTTGAAACCGCATAAAACAAGCGACGAGTAAAAATGTAGCCGCCACTCCTTTGGCTGTTTCTGTTGCTGCTGCTGTTGCTATAGCTGCTGATGTTGCTGTTGCCGCTGCTGCCGAGCGGCTAATGAACAAACAGAGAAGCGCAAAGCGCAGATAGGGAACGGATGATGGAAACCTCAGTAAACAACTGCAGTGCTGGTAAATAGACGGCGGCAAGGACTTGGCCCGTAAACAGGCCCGGCTGCATAAGCAAAAAAGCGAAGAGAGGCATGAGGAAACGGCAAACCAAAGCTGCCAACTAGAGCAACGTTATTAACTTGAATAAAAATATTTACTGCCCGTCGAGCACTCGAGTTATCAATGGCGTTGCAGCAGCAGCAGCAGCAGCAGCAGCTGCAACGATGACAAGTCGAGGGATCCGCAATCCTGGACTCCTGACGATGATGAAATGGAGCACTTAGTGAGCTGCTGCCGGCATTTACTTTGCCACTCGCCGCTTTTTGCTTTTTCTCACTTTTGTTTATCCACCCTGATTAAAGTTTATTTTAATTTGTTGCTGTTGTTCTTTGCCTGGCTTGGCTTGCTGTTTTTACTTTGGCTTTTTGCTTCTGCTGCTTCCCCTTAAGT
This sequence comes from Drosophila truncata, assembly GCA_008042515.1. Taxonomy (NCBI): domain Eukaryota; kingdom Metazoa; phylum Arthropoda; class Insecta; order Diptera; family Drosophilidae; genus Drosophila; species Drosophila truncata. Next base: position 207,483 of record VNJQ01003521.1, on the reverse strand, counting down.
GGCACAATTTGGTGCTGGTCCTGGTGCTGGTTTTGGTCCTGTAACAGGGAACAACCTTCGCCTCCTCACCTCCTCACCACCTCACTTCATAACGCATCGGCGCTCAGGCGTGACCCAAAGTGCAGCCGAGTGGTAAAAGCAACCGCGACTGATGGCTGCGGGAGGTGCCAAAAAGCGGGTAGCCCCTGCCCATATCCTGATCCCTCTGCGATGCCACCTGGCAGCCATCCAGCAGCCAGGCTCAAGGTGCCAGAGCCGGCAATACATGCGCGAATTAATCTTAATTGAAATTCCTTGCTGCCGCGCTGCACCCACACTCACATATGCCACATGCGCCGCTGTTTGCTCATGCAGATGCTGGGCCTTAATGAAAAAATAAAGGAAATTAAAAAGCTCACGCGAAACAAGCATCTCAAAAAGTATTTGCACCGCATTAAATTTTATTTTCATACTTTTGGGTTCCCTCGACAATTGTGAGGGATGGAAATTACAGAGAAGGATACTCGTAACTTGGATGAATTTTATCGTAAAAAAGATAAGCCTTAAAATAACTTGTTGTTTTTATATACTAACAGTTTGTAACTAAAAAATAATTGTAATAACATTTTTACTTTCCTAAAACTTTGATGCTCTCCTTTCCCATCTCTAAACACTGAAGTATCAGGGTGGCAAAAGCAAATACATGTGCGAGTGGCTTCCACCTCCTTAAGCTCGGTTTATGTTCCATTAAAATGTTTTAAAATTCTATCCCACATGAGTCCCCAAACACCCGGCCTCGCTCCCCTTTGCTCTATGACGGTTCTGCTCTGCCAACAATTAAGCAAGATGCTAATTGTTTCACAAAGCATTCGCACTTCGTCGCTTTCCAAGGACCAAAAGCACCCAGGATGGAGTCCTCCCTCGATTCCGATTCCGAAGCGTCCAGCTTAAATTGAAATTTAATGCTGGGAGCATAAGGAGCTTAGCTCCCTGCTGGATATGGTTGTACACATGTTAAACACTTTTTTGCCAGCACTTGCCGTGCCTTGCTGTGCCTTACCTGCCCACCCCCTCCATCTGTTGGCATCCTGGCAGAGTTTTTAGTCGGAAATCCTTTGGCAGATTGCTAACCAACTGCCTGGAGAGCTCTCTCTCGCCCTCTTCCTCACCATCCCTGTGTGGCTCTGCAGATTCTAATTTGTATGCAAATCAAAATCAATAGGATTAACCAAGTTACATAGTTGGGAGCATTGTCGAGTTTTCCACTGGCTGCAGTGCCATGGAGCTGTTTGCTGTAAAATTGTTTTCTCAAAAATATTTCATTGTCGGGAAGTAAGTGTGTGTGTTGAGGCTTACCAAACTTTTTGTACTTTGCCTTATAAGTGCGAATTTATGTTCAAATGAAGTTACCTGACTTGATTGCTAATGTCAGAACAGAGTTTGAGAACCGGATGTGGTCGTGATAAAGTCAAAAAGTATCTGAGAAGGGTTGTTTAGAAACAATTGCACAGAATTTGAGGGGATTTTGAATAGTTGAGAGATGAAATAGGAAAATATTTGAAATATTTAATGTTTTAAAATAAAGACAGAGAATCTCTAACTATAATAGACTATAATATATATTAAAAGTTTACAACTTTATTGAAGTTATAATCTACGAAAGATATAGGCTAAGAACTTAATAAGTTATAGTTCATTTAATAGCCAAAAAATGAACTATAATTATGAGAGGATATTTCCACAGGACTATTGTAAAACCAATTGTTTTCAACTAACTTTAGAAAACATTTCTCCCCCGTAACGGACACCGTAAGACCCACACAAATATAATAAATATAGAGGACTCCCCCCGCACATGTGTAAATATTAAAAAAGGCAACGACTGCCAGCAAGGAATAAAGGGAATTACGAGCGAGGGTGGTGCGAGTGTCTGGCTTACGTTTAGCCAGCGGGACTGCAGTGAATATGCCAGCCTGACACTTTGCGATTCCACAGTGCAGACATAATCCCGCGGCTCTATATATATTTTCCGGGCCGCATCTGTGTACGGTTGCGATGGTCCCGATTCCGTTTCAGTTTCAGTTTCACTGCCATAATCGCCGATGTCGTCGCACTGGGTGTGGTTGTGTTTTGTGTCCTGATCCTGTGGCAGGTGCTGCTCCTGGCCATGTGCTGTGCGAACTTAAACTGGCAGTGCAGCTGGCAAGGATTATGGCCCACCGATCGAACCCGAGAGTGCCGGAGTGGGGGGCAATTAATTAATCTAATTAGCGCATAGAGGGGCGGGGGATGGTTGGCAAAGAAATCTCTCCAGTGTGCAAAAAACACTTTTGCTAATTTCATTAATTGTTTGCTCGCTGCCGCGTGCCATTTTGCGTACAAGTGGCGCATTTAATTAGACTAATAAAGTAATTCAGGCAGCGAGTGTAAATGAAACAAGCGGAGCGAACGGCGAACGGCGAACTGCGAACGGCAAACGTAGACGGCTCCGGCTAGAGTTTCCCGCGCAAAATGCTAATAAAACAGTTATAATGAGTTAGTAGTTGGCGGGGAGCGGCAAAAAGAGGGTGGGCCATGGGGCCGTCGGCCATTCATGCAGGCAGTTCACAGTTGTGGTTAAGATAACAGTACTTATAAACTTTTATCCTTTTATTCAGAATCAAGAGCTAATTTACAAGATTTTCAAATATTTTTTTTGAAATGGGGCAATGGGAAATAGGTACTGAGAATATAATGAAATAAGATGGGTAACAGATCTAGATTTTTTAAGAATACAGCATACTCATTTTTAGTCTTTAGTAAAAGTAATAAAAATTATCAGATGTACAATTATTTTAAAATATTATCTTCAAAAATAGAAAACAGCTTTATTTATACAAAATACATTAAAATAAATTTCAAAGATGGTTGTTAAAGATTAGCTGTTTCCGTTTCCGAACGTATTTAAAAGGTCCCTTAATGTAGATTACCTATACCATTAAAATTATTCCTAATATATGTGTTTAAAAATTATATTTTCAACAAAGATTTTCTTTCCCTTAACAAAATTCTACCAACTTAAATTAATTCCCTAAATCCCTGTCCTATTCTTGCAACCTCAACTGTTCAATTTATTTCCTTGCTAACCGTTCGTGCCTGGCTCAATAAAATTAAATTATCTTTATGTGTGTGCGTGTGTGCGTTGGTTGAATTTGTTGCAAGTGATAAAGTGATTAGCACATAGTGCCGATACGTGTGTGTGTCTGAGGAGCCTGGTCTTTGCCCCGCCTGCGCCTATTGGTTATGCAACAAAATTTTTACGCCGCATTGTACGTGGCCGGTAAATCCGTTTTTAATTAATTTCATAAATCAAGCTCAATGCATATATTTATGCGTATAAATCATGTAATTAACTGGCGCATAGTCACGTGTGTATGTGAGCAGCCATCGCTCGACCTGGGTCAACATATGGCCACCACTGGGGCTATGGGCAATGGGCAATGGCCAATCCTATAGCCACCGCCGACCAGCAGAGGCAGCAGCAGCAGCAAAGTGGAGGCCATGATAAACAAGATATTAACGACTTAATTTACTGCAGCCCGTGTGCCTTGGTGAGTGTCTGCGTGGCCATAAAGTGCAGGCACGCAACACAAATATAAATGGTTGAATAAATAAACGCCGGATGAGCTAACGAATAATGGACGCCTCTTAGGACTCGGACATGCAGGATGCATGCAGAGTGTTGATATAAATTTTAATCATTTTTTTATAGTGAGTTAATAATAAATAAATAAATATTCTTTGAGGTGAAAGGATAATTAAATTGAAATATAATATGCTACATTTTTTGCTGCTTATAATTCTGATACATTAATAAATACTAGAAATAAGTAGATTAAATAAAAACGAAATTATATTGAGGTTTCTACATAAAAGTTTAAGTACCTTGGGAAAAATGTATATTAAAATAAAGAAATTACAGAATTCTTTAGAAAACAAATAAAATCTTTTTTAACTTGGAATTAAATGTGGTCTAGCAATGCTTATTCTAGATTATTAGTGTTCCTATTTTATATTTACTTCAAAGTTGCATTAAATAACCGCTATGCCTCACTAGATCAATTGTAGCGCATTTAACTTTGCGTCTCTTGTGTGAAATTAAAACGCTTAACGGTCGCGCAAATTTTCCCGCTCTGGCATTCCGCTTACACTCTGCTTCTGTGCTCGATAACCGCCAATTTTTCAATAAACTGCAATAAATGTTTATCCATTTATATGCTTGATGCAATTCTTCTTTATGTTGCTACTGTTGCTGTTTGTTTTAAGAGCAAAGGTTGAAAAATGAAAAAAAAAATACCCACATCCGTATTAATGGCCGTTCTGCCCTGTTGGGCAACCACGAACTCTGAACCTCCCGCTGCCCACTCTCTTTTGAAGTTAAATTGACTGACTCAAATGAAATATGGCATTCACTCTTAAAACTATTACGGAGGAGGAGTTAACAAGTAAATAAAATTAAAAACAAAAAACAAAAAACATAAGAATCAAGCAAATATTTCTCAAAACTTACTTCAAAATAGTGGACATGCTGCGAATGATTCCTGTAACAAAAAACTGAGTTGTGGCAACCAATGGGGTGTGGCTTATGGTTTTTATGGAAATGTTCATAAGCACCGCATGAGTCAGGCCGTGGCAAGGCCTCTTAGTTTATGAGAAATTCAATTAGAATAAAATTATAATTGCTGTAATACACAGTGCGGTAGGAACTCCTCCAAGGAAGTACTGGCAATGTTAGCAAAAAGAAACCAACCCAGGATGTTGCATGTTGCTGCTGCTGCTGCTGCTGCTGCTGCTGCTACTGGTGCTGGTGTTGCCATTGCCTCTGGGCTGGCCAACTGGCAGCAAGGAAATGAAAACGCCCCCCATGTGAGGCAAAAAGCCAACGACCTGGGCAAGGCAGAGCAGTTGCAGGAAAGGGCACGGGCACGGGCACAGGAATGAGAACGGGAACAGGAACCAGAAAAAAAATAAACACACCAGAGTCAGAGGCAGAGCCAGAGCAGAAGCCGGGACAACGTTGGTCGTCCTGCCGCAGAGCAACTATAAAAAGGACTCCCTGCACGCAGAAAAAGTTAGCAACTTGTTCAGTTTTACTTGGAAAATATTTCTAAATATTTATATTATTAACTAAAGTGAATATTTTACAGGATTATATTGCTTATAATATTTTTCAGACTTGACAAAATTAATCATGTAAAAAAATTCCTATTTTCAGCCTCTTTTAAAATCATAATTATCCAATTTTTCCCTCAGTGCCTCGCCATGTGCTGAAGCTTCTGTTGGTGTCAGCCGGACGCATGTGTGTGTGTGTGGAGGACGCTCCCAGCTTTTAAGTATAATTTTCCAGATACCGAGGCCGACTCGTAGTCTGGAGTCCAGGTGGCAAGTGCTAGACAAAAACGATGTGCACGCCCCCACACACAGGAGCTGCAGGAGCAGCAGCAGCAGCAGCAGCAGGACTCCGAGGACTAGCAGGACAGCTAAACGAGTAGGTGGAGAAAATTTAATATGATTATGTTGAAGTAAATTGCTTGAAACAAATGTTGCATGGGCATCCGCCCTCTGATCTCTCGCTCTACTCACCTGTTTGGCAACCAGACAGACGTTGACTTGATTCGGTCTGTGCCTCTTTACCCAGTTCCCTCCTGGTCCTGGCAGGACCTTTAAAAAGCAATTAAGGACAATACGATTTGGCCCTCAAAGGCTTTGGCTTCGGCTTTGGCTTCAAGTTGTCAACGAGTCGAGACGGGGGGTAAGTGGTCCGTTTATTGTGTGGCCAATAAAATACTTTTTGGGCTCAAGCACAGTGTATGTGTGTGTGTGTGTTATAAACTTTCTATATAAATAATAAATTCGAGAGAGTAAAAACAAAGCGCAGGCACCCCGGAAAATTTAATAAAGTTGTTCAAAAGTTAAGGCCAGGCAGGCATTTCCTTTGGAAAAAGAGGGCGAAGCCAGCGATTTGTGTGTGATAAGTGGCAGCCGGCACAGCATGTGTCTTCGCACCACCATCCTCCTCGTATCCTCGTATCGCAATGGGCCAATATTCACAGGCATTCGAAGGCATTCAATGCCGTGGCAAAGCGAAGTCGCAAATTCCTTCCAACTGCCAGCATGCTGGCGCTTGGCGCGCCCTTTGGTGGGCGGATCTGCATGCCACACAAATGGAATTTACGGCAATGGTTATTGCAACACAAAAATGCACCTAGGTTTGCACTAGACGAAGGTTTCCTTATGCAGTTAAAGAAATATTTTACCCTAAAAGTTCTATAAAAATAGTTCGAAATCCATAAAAACAATGTTTTCAAAATTATTTGTGCCTAAATTAAAGCCTTTTAATGAGTATTTCATGTACTCAACCTAGCGAATAAAATCATAGGAAATTACTATTCCAAAAAATGAACTAAAATAAGAGAAAAAACGCATGATTAGAGCTTTTATTGTTGCCTCATTTGCATGCATCCAAATACCAATATGCAATTATTCCAGCTCATCCCCCATTTGATGGCCAACTAACTATACCCAAAGCAACACTAATTAGCAAATGAGGTGGATCAGCTACCAGTTACCAACAATATCTGGGAAATAGCAAACACGGCGACTGCGACAACAATGTTGTCAATGTCTGGGATGCGGCGGCGTGCCAGCATGTCTGCTGCTGCTGCCAAATCAATTGCCAGGCATTCCCATCAAAGGCCCTCCGCCAATCCGCCAATGATAATTAAATTGCACATCGAATTTTAATGCAATTCAATTAAAATATAAAATATTTTTCAATTGGTTCATTGAAGCGGTTAGCCTCCGCCCCGGCATCGGCTTCGGCTTCGGGCCACGTAATTAAATTAATCAGCGATGCTTTCACTCATTGCCACCGATGCTGCCAATGTCGATCTGCTGCTACCACTTCGTCTGCATATTTCCCATGAATTATTTATATCGGATTATTCAAATTGTGATTGCCAAGTTGGATAAACCAAGGCATTGACAGACAGTTGGAATATTTAATTTTAATGTAAACTGGAAACTAATGATCCTTGTTGAAAGTTTATAAATTTATGTAATATTAGTTTCTATTTTCTAAACTTTATGTAATATCATTTTCTATTTTCTAAACTTGCTGCTAAGTTTTTTAAAATTTTCTAGTAATAGCAGGAATTTCCTATTTGATTTGAGGAACCAGTTTGTCCCCAATGATTCCTGAATCGCCAATCAATAAAGACTCATCGCCTTCGCTGACTTAATAGTCCAAAACCCACTGATTAGTCACCTTTCCCTTTCTCTAACCATTTGGTTTTTCAGCTTTAGTTCCATTTTTTTTATACTGGTCAACCGCAGTTGCAATTGAATGTATAATACAAAACCTAAACCAAACAGAGAGTTCTGATGCCGTCTGCGGCTTTGCCTAATCGAAATTAGCTTTGGCCTCAAATAGGCGGTGGCAATTAGCAGTCGCGGTGTACCGGGGGCGGGAGGGGATGGTGATGGTGGCTTTGACGAGCGAATGGCTGATGTCACATTCAATCGAGAGCAAAGCCCAACATCCATTAAGCCACTGTCACAGCGTCTGTGTGCCCTTTTTTCGGTGGATCCCTTCCCTCCACTGAGCTGCACAAAAGCGAAACAAAATAATTTAAAGCCGGCACACAGGACACAGTCGCCGGGCAAAAAAACAATTATCTTCGCACTAAAGCCAGTTACAGGCTGCCGCAGTGGCAAATGATTGACACAAGGCTGACAGGCATTGCAGCGCCTGACAGGAGCAGGATCAGTCCGGGAAGCAGGGTTCAGGAGCTGCTAGCCAGGAGCCAGCAGCCGGGAGCTGGCTGCCCATTCTCTGACAATACCCATTCCCAGTTGATGTTCGTCGTGCGACGCTTGTTTTGTAATCTGCTTAAATGTAAAGTTAACAATTTCACCCATTTGGTCAGGAAAAAAAAAGAAATGCAAAAGCAAAACATTCACAGTCGGCAGCAGAAAACTTTTAGGACTGAATACATACATTTGATCCTGTTTTTCTGCCAGCTAGAGGAAAATGCATTCAAATGCATGGTCGAGTGGACGAGGGACGAGAGTGCTGCACAGGAAAATAAAATAATGTTTTGTCTTTCAGAGAATAAGGAGAATAAATATTTTTAAAAATTACCTAATAGAATTGAAAATAAATAAATATTATTTATGTTGTATTTATTTCAAAGATATTTTTAGTATTATTATACAAAAAATACAAGGAATTCAAATATTGACCGCCTTTTGTATAAATTATATCTAATTATGTCTTTATGATCAAAATATAGATTTACCCTAACGCTTTATTATTAATAAACAAACCTTTTTTTATAAATTAACAATTTAATTACATAAAAATCTTTGCCAAAGTAATAAAAAATATAATTTTAATAAACCAGCACAAGGTTTTCCGTTATTTAAATTAAATTCTTCTTTGTGTGCAGCCATTTTAGGGTAGTACCACTTTGGCTTTGCCTGTTTCAGGTCAATGGTTGGGCATACGCACACACAGACACTCACAGTGTATTCACAAGAACCACTTGAGAGCCATCCTCTTTGCACGGCCGCCGCACGGGGCGTATGAGTAATGCGAGGGAGCCGCATAGAAACGCTCGAGTTTAGCACTGAATTCTGAAGAGGCAAAGCGGTTGGAGAAGAGGGAAGAAGACACACCAAGAAGACGTTGCGGGCTGTTAATTTGATTTCTTGTCAAAGCAAACGGCAGGTGCCAGCTAGGAGACGAAGGAGGCGAATGACAGCGGAATCCAAGGCGTCCACGGCCGCACTTTTGACTTTCTCTGGTTTGCCGTTGACGTGACAATTTCACACACAACGCACACAGTCGCGCCGGCTCGACATAAATAAACAATGGCTGGCAGGAGACAGGAGCACGTCCTGGGGCCCATAGCATCGAAGCGTTAAATGGTTAACTCATCTCATTTGAACGTATTAAAGTCAGCAGCATAAAGCGTTCAGCAAGATGGCTGTCAAGGGCCGAAACTTGCTAGAAAAAACCCCTCTCAGTGCAGCGGGTAAAAGTGCACTTGAAGTGCCTGGTTAATTATGCAAACTGCAGCATTTAATACATAATTAAATGGCTCGGATGGTGGGAATGGCATTTGCATACGGACACAGACAGACCCCTGGCCAATGGCAGGGCTTAAGTCTTCCGCTTACAAAACCGCGATGCGCTTCATGAATTTCAAACAAAATGATGGCAAAACGTTGGCTCCAAAGCGCATTAAAATCATGAGCGCATAAAAAGAATATTTTAAGCCAGTAGAAATGGCCGCAAAGCGGGTATATTCTAGCCCGGAATTTGGGTGGAGTGAGGAGTGAGGAGCGGGCAAAGAATGGGCGCTTAAGCCAAAACGCTTCCCCAAAAATGGCCGACAGAAAGCGAATGATAAGCGTCGTTTTTTATGGATCCTGGCCGAGCGAACGATGCATGCATAAAGCTACAAAATGGTGACACATTTCAATTGGCGGGGCTAGCATAAAAGTTCACAAGTCGAATTGGAAATACTCTTCTAGTGTTTCAGGAAAAACTGCTATAAGTTTTTCTGGCTAGCACAAAGTCAGAGAAAAGTCACAGTTTTCTGCACTATAATTTCCGTAAATCTTCAACTCTTTTTGGGCTTGGCATAGCACCTGTTCCAGTCGCTTTCAGAGGGCATAAATCCCGGACAAAAAATAGAAGGAAGTCAACAGCCAAGGGCTGCACTTTGCCACCCTCGAAAGCTGCTCGCTCTCTCACTCTTCACATGGCTGCGAAATTGACAATATTTCACTGGCAAAAGCCGAATTTAGTTGCAGCTTGGCATCCGTTTTGGCCCATTGAACTTTGCCGTTGATTGCGGCAGCCCTCCGAACAAAGAGGCTGAAAAAACCCAGAATGGAATCGGAAAAAAGAAAACTCTTTAAAGGCCCAAAGCCTTTAAGGGCCTTTAAGATGGGGAAAAATAAAACGCAGCCAGGCGTGTAAAATGTTATCGCAACATCAAATTTCATACATCATAAAACATATTGGCTTAGAAAGTAACAATTTTGATTGCGGTAAGACGGAGCCCACAAAACGGAGCGTGGCATGCAATGAGCCGAGCACCAAGGACCCTGGGCCCTAAGCGGATTTGGGTCCCTTTCGTTTCTTTTTTTTTTCTCCCGTTTGTCTCCTTATCGCCGCCAATGAATCTGTAGCAGGCTTCACGGCGCCAGTAAGTGGGTCATTTGGGGCCATGGCGACGCCCTGATGTGGTAGTTTCTGGCTCTAAACACGCTCAGACGAGAGCGAATGACTTTATAACTAGCTGCCAGCCATAAAGCAACTCCGCCCACCAATCCAATTCCGATGCTGATTCCAAGGCTGCTGCTAATCATTGATTCCACTCTCTCTCTCTTTTTGTTTAGTATAACTTTTCACTTTCCAAACTTTGGCGAAAGTCATGCCCGCCGACAAGGAAAAAAGAAACTTTCACACGGGAAACAGGATGCGATCGTCTTGGCTGAGCACGGGCACTTCATTTCGGTGTCTCAAAGTTACGGGCAACAGATGCCCAGGCAGGGCAGTGATGGCATTTTGTCCTTGAAATCTTTGTTAATATATTAATGATTAGGTCCTTAATATGTAACTCATACTAAGCTATAAATATTGCTTCTTAATATCATTATATAAATATACTTTTATAAAGAAAGCTTCTAGCATTTTATTTCTAGAAAATCAAGCAGAACAAACTCTTTAAAAATATAACAAATTATATTAAAATAAAATATTTAATATGAAATATACATCCTCAAAAACTTCCCGGCACCACTGCCGTCTCAGGAGTAAATCTTCAAGAAACCTCCCAGGTTACAGGCCATGTTCGCAATTAATTTGGCCCAGTGCGAGTGCGTGTGCTAACCCGGTAACTGCAGCCGGCGGAAATAGTTCAAAAGTTCAGAATGCTGGCAACAAAACGGGTCGACAACCTGCCAGGCGGGAGAAGGTAATATATATATGTATATCCTATATCTCCTTGCCCGACCGCAGCATTGTCTGCCCGCATTGTTGTCAACATTTTTGTCGTTATATCCCTATGTCTGTCCGCAAACGTGGCCAAGTGTGCTGCAGCTTCTGCTTAGACACATTCACTTTTACGTCAGTCAAATTGCAGACAGCAAAGGACATGACAATAAGCCAAGAAGGTGACAGTTAAAATAAATGAAAATACATAATAATTATCCCATATTATTATTTATTATTATTTTTATTTCAAAGGTATAATTATATTGTGTTATAAAATATATTTAAAATCTGTATGATAAGTTTATTGTATAACATTCCGAAGATAGTGTCAATTTAATTTATATTAAATTTAGTTATTTGCAATCATATTCTCATTATAAATATAATTAATTCGATAAGCATAATACTTATATAATAATTTCATCCTCATCTGTATCCGTTGCTTGATGCTCAGTGCTCAGCTCAGCTGGCTGTTCATTTGAATATTTTATCTGGCTTTGAGGCTGCACTTACTTTCGTTGCTCGTTCCGGGTGCACTTTAAGCAAGCTCCTTGCCAGTGTTTATGTCACCGGAAGTTAAGTTTTCACATGCGGTTAACGTCGCCTGGAGAAGAGCTAAGCAGAGCAGAGCTCCTACGGGATGCTCCTTCTCGGTCCTTCTACTTTTTTGACCCATTTGCTGGCGGAGCAGAAGACAGAAGCAAACTCCAGCTTGGAGGGGGGGCGGTTGTCTGGTGTTCCTGTCTGTGGCCGCATCTCCTAGCCAGTTTCAGTCATGCATCTGAGGCCTGTCGGCTGCATAAATGTGAATGCAAATGTAGTGCACACAGACACACCTAGAATACAGAGAGAGAGAAAAAGCAGTAACTTGGTATATATTATTGTAAAATTATTCAGGGAAAATAAGAAGAATTTGTATTCCATTTGGTATCATCCAGAAAGGATGTATTCATAAACACCAGAGGCAATTAAAGGCTTCCTAATACAAAAAGAAATAGTTTTTAATATTTTGTGTACAAAAACCATCAAATAAATCATTAAAAAAATATAAAAACTACCTTTCATAACAAAAATCTCTCCTAATTCTCATTCAAACACTCAAACCTTTTTTTACAGTGTATAAATTGTGTAAATATGAAGAGTACTTAGTGCAACAATGCCGGATTATAGTTGAATTTATTAGCTAGTGTGTGCATCTGGCAAATGGGTTGATGGCATCCCCATCCCATCCTGTGGCAGCTACTCGTCTGATCCTGCTGCCAGGATAAAACTCACCCATGTTGAGAGTACACTTTTCCTGACTGACTTGGCTGCTAATTAGTTTTGCAAGTTGTGCACTCGGGCGAAGGCAGCCCGTCCCGTCCCGTCTCGTTGCCGCCGGCTTAGCCAAGTGATAAGTGATAAGAGCTTTGGCCAAATTCAATTTGCAATGCAGCCGCAAAGCGTTGTTTATCCAACCAATGCAGCAGCTTCCTCCCTCGACTGCCTTTCCACAATTGAGATTGGAGATGGGAAAACAAAATCTCCGCATCAGTTTCCCCCAAACGGCTGCTGCCTGCCATCAAGCTATAATTAATGATAAAGATGTTTCCTACTAATTGACATGTGTCCAAGGGGGAGGAGTGAGCATTTCCATCCGCATCTGAGAGATAAAGATACTCGCACAGACACAGACACGTGGAAGTGGCGGCAGGAAGTCGTCGTCGTAACATTAATCCCAAATTAATACCTACACAGACTGCATAAGTGATAAAATATAATTGGAAAATCCACTTCACAATCCAGGGAGAGCCTGGTAATTATCAATTGGGAAGTGAAAGTAGTTTAATCGCACTTAAAGACCTCGGCCCAGACTTCGCTTAAAGCGCAGCAGGAAGATACATTTTGCCTGGGTTTCCACTTTTTCCGCTCGGTGAGCTCCATTTGAATCTTTTATTCCTCAAACTGTCAGCAACAGAATCTGAATTTCTGTGTCACTAAGCAGCAAATCCTCCCTCGTTGTTGTAATTGTCCTGCAATTGTATTGGAGGCAGCCGGAGGCGGGGTATATGCCATATCCAGTATCCCTGGCATAGAACACTGCGAAAAGTGTACAAGAAGTTCGACGATGATTGCTAAACTTTTGCTGGGCTTTTGCTTTTGCTTTGATTTCTGTTGCGATTTATTGTGTGACAATCGCAAGTTTTATTCCTGACATTTTTCTCGTCCAGCTAACATTTTTTTTATTTGTTGTTTTGTTATTGTTGCGATTATTATGATTCTTCAGTTGACTGCCGGCCCGTTTTTTAATAAATCATTTCCGCTGCTTGAGCTGGGGGAATATTATTTCCGCTTCCGCTTGGCATCGTCCCTTTTTTTTGTCGTTCCGGTCAGCCAGTATTTTGCATGGCTGAATTTAAATCCAACAGGACAATAACCTGAAAACGATGGGGAAGTTTTGCTGGGCAGGAAAGAATTGCTTGGAATCATTCGAATAATTGGCAAATCGATTGAAACTCCATCGACAAAAAGAAAAGCAACCATTGACCATTAGAAGATTAAAAACTTGCCAAGGCTGGCAATTAACCAAATGGAGCAAAGAAGAAGTTAGTAGAAGCTTCCAACCAACCAACAGATGCCATCCGATCTGCTGACGATGCTATCCATATGTGAATCTGTACACGGAGATAAAAACTATAATTCCCAAAACTATAATTCCGAATTAAAAAAATGTGGAAAGCGTTAAATGCTTTCTAAACTATTTCAAATTTTTTTTAATCTTTATCTTTTAATAATAATCTTTTTATATATACCAAATATACCAAAATATAGCCAAACATACCAAAATATACTCAAATATACCTAGAATATACCAAAATATACCCAAAGTATACCAAAATATACTCAAATATACCAAAAATATACCAGAATATTGATGAATATACCCAAAGATACCCAAGTATACCCCTAATTATACCAGAATATACCCAAAATATACAAAAATATACCAAAATATACCAAAATTTACCAAAATATACCCAAATATTTCCAAAATATACCAGAATGTACCAAAATACCCAACTATACCCAAAATATACTCAAATATACCTCAACTTCGATACTGATAGTTTTCCTCTCTGCACATCCTCATCCTGGGAAATAAACAACTCGGGCGGAGCTCAGCGTGCGGTGGCAAATGGCAGTAAAGCAATAACTGTAACCATTTATTTTTTGGCCACCCGAAACACACACACACACGCACAGCGGGTGTCCTCCGCTAATGTCACCACACACAACAGCAACCCAGGCGCAATTCGATCTGACCTCAATGAGCGCCGGGATTTGTTCTCCTCTGGCTACCAACAGACACAAAAAAAAAGAAGGAGAAATGATATAAATAGTTCAAGTGGCTTGCCGTTGCCGCTGCCATCTCGTACTCGAAATTTAATTCGTTTGTTTGGCAACAATTTCGGTGAAATTCCGCCAAAGAATTGGAACGGCAGCAGTGCCCAGCCAGACAAAGGAAAAGAGCACGAAAAACTCCACCGACAAGGCAATCGACAGATGGGCGGCCGCTTCTCGCTCCGTTTCTGCCAATTTCGAGGGCTGAATGTAAGCGTTAAATGCATTAAACTTGCACAAGACGACTCGAAAGGCCCTAGGAAGGTGAGTGAGGGCACTGGGAAAAACATATAGCTTGTAATGTTATTTTTGAGATATTTAAAAGCTAAAAAAATGTATTTAAAAAGTTAACTTGCGAAGGAAACATTTTTTTTAAGTGAATAGAATAATTTAAAGATGATCAATAGAGATGTTCTCGATATATACAATATATCTTGTAGAATATCGATTTATCTCACATGTATAGATATGTAAAAATATCGATTTCCATATCGGCAACTATCAATATTTTGTTCAAGTGCATTTCATTTTTTTAAATTGAATAGAATAATTTAAAGATGATCAACAAAGATGTTATCGATATAAATAGTATATCTAGTAGAATATCGACTTATATCACATATATTTCAATGTATAAATATCGATTTCCGTATCGGCAACTATCAATATTTTGTTCAAGTGCTTGAAAAGTATTTTTCTTCGAGTATATCCTGCACACAGGATGTGCCAGCTGAACGGCAAGCGGAAACGGAAACTGCTAAATAAGCTTACCCGGCTGAAATGGTGGAAGGCGAGCCCGAGCCTGAGCCCGAGACAGCAGCATCTCCTGTCTCCTGTCAGTTGGCAGGTGCAAAAGTGGAGACTCGCTAACTTTAACCACCCATAACCACACCATCACTGGGCCAAGCCGAGTGCTTCGCTCGCAGTTTGATTGTTTAAATATTTCATGGGATTTTATGGCAAGTACATGCTCACCCTTTTTTCCAGCCAACTTCCATATTGATTCCGAGGCGAGACTCGCGTGCTCTCTTTCTGGAAATAAAATCAACAGCTTCCACTTGAGCACCCCCTCACCAGGATCCCAGATCGCACATAAATACCGCGGTGGCGAAAAAAAAACATAGCAGCAATCCTCCGAGATGGTGAAGGGGGCGAGATGCATTTAAAAATTAACAACCCATCATAAAACAGGGCCAACAACACGGAACAAGTCTTGGCCATAAAACAATGTCGAATCGAGTGCCACTCAGAGCTGAAATATTAATTTATTTATTCCCGCTGTTACGTTTTTTTACGGATCTCATAAAACACGAGGGTTCGCATAAATTTTAATTCTTGACTTTTATGCGGGAGAGCATCCTTGGCCCATTAAATGAAACGACTCCCCGCAAAGTGGTCAGGGCTTTGAGAGGACTTGAGCTTGATCTTTGCTTGGCTGGATCATTCGCTCAAAAGTTGGGCTATCAATTTCAGCTACAACTACCTTTTTCCGCGGAACATGAACCAATTAAACGATTAACTCAAGTGCAGTTTCAATGGCAGCAACTTAATTTACCGCAAACAACCGCAGCAGCATCATCAGCAGCAGCAGCAGCAGTTGCAGCATCGCAAACAAACAACTCAGCAGGACTCAGCGAACTCTCACTCAGAGTCCTGAGCGGGAGTATCCGTGGCAGCTGAATGTCCGAAAGTTGTCGAAAAGTTTTCAAGTGAAATATCAGCAGAAGGCGGGCAGAGTGCATCCTGTGTCCCGTGTCCCGTGCACTTTCGAGTCCCCGTCGCGGACTGCTAAAAGCCAACTAAGAAACCCGGTCACGTTATGCACATTTCGCTGCACTCGGCCAGGATAACGGGGCCAGGCATGGAAAACAATAAGCGACCGGGGAGCCAGGCAAGGAGCAAAAGGACAACGCTCACGTACAGAGGCCAAAAAACGCATTTCATGCACACGGACTGGGAGGGAGGCAGGAGGCAGGAACAGGAAAAGGGCCAGGAACAGGGTCAGAGAAAGAAAACAACAGCAACAGTAGCGATGAAGACGCGGCTAAAATCAACGGCCAACATGGCCAGAAATATTGGTGGCAACAGTTTCGCCCAACGTAAATTACCTGGAAAATACGTGACTTTACCGCGGAACGTGCGAGGCGGACAAAGAGGTCGCCGTCGGGGGCATCATCAGGGGCAGCACAGCATCGGCAACATCGGCAACACCAACAACTGGACGTGAGGCAGGGCAGGCGGTGGCCAACTGCAAACAACAGCCACCTCGAAGCGAAAAAGACAGGCAAACAACTGCAAGTTGGCGTTGGCATTGCCATACATACATATATCCTCGGCTCGAACGCCTTCACAGGACCTCTTTTTGTTTGCCCTCCCTTTTTCAGCGGCACAGCAAAAAATCATTCATCACAAGGGGATTATAAGTATTTTATTTGTTGAAAGATATTTCTAGAAGTTCTAAAAATATAAAAATAAAAGCAATAGAGATTCCTATGGCTGAAATAATAAATATTAAATAGTTAGTTATAAAGATATTATGAAAATTAATTAATTACGATTTTTAAAATAAATATAGAAAAGATTTTATTTTTGAATAGATATAGGCAAAAGCAAAGCCTAAATATTAATCTGGAGTTTTTCCTTCAAAAAACCCAAGTAATTTTGCTATAATATTCCTATTTTCTTTTAATTAAATTCATTTATATTTTTCTCAGTGCCTGACCCCATCGAATGCACGTGATTTTTCCGCGGCCAGTGCACTTAATTCAATTTTTGAGCCGCCGCACCGCTGATAAGCCACCGGCACCACGTGCCCCCCTAGAATAAGGTCCATTTTGTAGATGGGTTTTCCATAATGCGTGCGCCCCTTAAATCAATTATAGCACTCTGAGCCGCCCTCATAAACGTCAAAATTAATCCACTATCCAGCTGCAGGCTCCCCTGTTCGTATCTATGAATATTATTCTACTCGAGCGTACGTCACACTTTCTGGCACTGGCAGCAGCTGTAATGACTCTTGAACTTGACATTTCCCAGCCCAGCCCAGAATTCAGAATCCCTCGCCTCCTCCGCAGGGCTGTCACTTATATTTTTAATCTCTAGCAGCAGCAGCAGCAGCAGGCGACACACTGCGAAGCGCTATAAAAATAAACTCCGCATATTTACATCTATATATCTTTGCCAGGAGGGAAGCGAGTGAAAAGTTAAGTAAGTTTGCTGCCATGGAGATGGCTCGAATCTCCCTTTTTTTTAGGGCGATTAACGCGAATGCGCAATTGAAATTAATTATCAGTCAAAGTGGGAGTCTCCCCGTCGAAGTCTAGAGTCTGCAGAGTCTGGAGTCTGGAGTCTGGAGTTGTTGCATTCGGGAGCTGTTTCTCCCCCAGGGCAGCTACTTCTCGCACGTGTTTAAAACGAATTTTTATTTTTAACTTTATCCCGAAAGAAACGCTTGCCCTGGCAACCGCTGAAACGTATGCCACAGTCTGTTGGATGTTGCTCGTGATGTTGCTGCTGCTGCTGCTGCACACACATGTGGCGCAAATTATGTCAACGTGGATTTGGGAAGTCAACTCCGCTTCTGAGGATATCACAAACGAATCCCTACCCCTCCCCCAACAGCTTCTCTTCTGTTGTTTATTTTCATGCAACAGCTACAGTGGCATCAACTCTTCCCAAATGGGCCATGCAACACAATTTGAATTAATAAATTTTCTTATAAATTACAACTCCTCCTTTGTCTTTGGCCTGTCTCGAATGTTTGTAGAATGTGCGCCTTGATCTTTGCCAGCAGCGGAAGCATCAATTAGGCATTGGAAAATTTATGAAATGCTTTGAGATAAAGCCGTGAATCGGCTCAAGTGGAATTGGCTCCTAGGAAATCCTAATCGTAGACGCCACGCGACAGGATGTTTATGTGGCGACTCAAGATACTTTATACACCTCTAAAAAAAGGGGGAGTTTGTTTTATTCCTGTAGGAAATTCTTTACTTCGAGATTAATAGATCCAGCAACATCTCAGCTATTTTTCGAATGGGTTTCCCTTACTCAAACTTGCTTCTTCTCTATATTTTTCTCTGTGCATAAAAACCAGAAATACCATAAGCCCTAGCACCTAGATAACAACTAGCTGCAATGACATCAACTGGTCTGGACCAGTTTCTTGTCTGATTTGCAGTTCCTGCCTATGGGCAGCCACCTCTTTTGCCGAAGCATCCACGCTTCATTTATCGCATAATTTGCATGAGCCGCCTCCCTCCCCCTTATGGCAGATATGAAATTATTTTTACATTCGCGAAAGTCATCTGGAATGGCATCTGCTTTCGTGATGCGAAACTTCCGGCCAAGCTCTCAGTTGCAGCAGCTTGCAACATTCACAGATGTTGCGCATGTGCCGAGGCATCTAATGCATCGCTGCCACTTGAGATGGGCATGGAAATGGGAAATGGGGAAGTCCCTTATGCATATTTCAACGCCTTTTTTTGGGTAAATACATGGAGTATAAACCTGAGAAGACGACTGCCTATCCAGAAGCCGACGAACCGAACGGAACTCACATGAAATCGTATCAAATATCGAGGCAAGCTGACAGCTATGGCATAAACAAAGAGGCAAAATATGAAAAAACAATAACGTCGGCACTGGGAAAAACGAAAGGGAAAGGGAAAGGAAGGGCACAGGGTCGAAGTGGGTGTGAGTGGGCCAAAACAAACAAATATGAGAGTTCGGAGTAAAAAAAGAAACAATGCGGATATACACTTGCACTGCTAAGATAAATATGCACAAAAAGAAATAATAAAGATTTCTATCATCTTAAAATAATATTCAAATCATAAGGATATATATAAAATCAGGTTTAATTGTTTTAGAGTTAACTTCCACAGAAATTATTTTTATAAATTTAAAGACCTAATTCTTGCTTCCAGTCACTGTAATGGTTCCTTAAATAGTTTAAAAATAATTCGAAATAAATCAAAATTTTGTTTAGCTATTTCTTAGGTTATCTGGGTTCATTTTCTCATCGAAAGCAGAAAAAAGTACCTGTTATTTATTATTTCAGTGTTGTTCCACTATGGACCGGATCCGTTTCCAAGCCTTTGTTTGTTCCTATCTCTCCCTCACTCTCCATGTGTGTGTGTGTTTGTCCAAAAACTTGGTAACTTCTCCAACTTGCCATTTGCATTTCCCACGTTGCCAAAGGCAGGCTGGAAAACCTTTGGGGGAAAAGAGTGAGACTGTGCGAGTACAAGGAATGCCAAAGTCAACGTCAAAGTTGAACGTGTCAGATACAATTCCATCTCTATTGTTGTTTTTGTTGTTGTTTGGGTTATGTCTTGTTTTTGTTTTTGGGGCCAAAGAAGCTGGAAACTGTTAATTGGAATTCGGACCGGACCCGTCCCCCTGTCATCCCCGATTACGTTGAAATTAATACAATCTTTCTATTTGGCCGGGGAGCAGAAACCCTGAAACAGAAAGATAAATATACAAAATTAACACGTACTCAGGTGAAAATGAGCAGGTAGTTACCCATGTGTGAATGTGAGAGTGTGTGTAAAAGGACGGCGAACACACACACAAAAAGCCGTGGCACTCGTAGAGCAAATAACCCTAATAAATAAGCCAAGTCGCTCGATTGGCGCTGGCAAGCCAAGATGTTCATGAAAAAAGTTAATTAAGGTGTTTGCCCAACAACAACGCCGGGCATTATATGCGAGATATTTATCTCCCGGCGGACACACAGGGGAATGACTGTGGCCGAAGGGGATCCTATGGCTGGAGGGATCTGGATCTCGTTCTGGTTGTGGGTCCCGGGGACTGCTTATGGCTCGGTTGCATGCCTCGGAGTGTTTGCCTTTGAAATGTTTGTCATTATCGTCGTTAACTTTTTGATGAGTCGAACGTGTGTGATAAAAGTGTCACAAGGATTGAAAAGAGACCTATGCGGAGAGAGAGAAAGAAAAAGAGAGAGAGAGGACAAAGGAGAGTGAAAGGAAAAACTAATAACGCAGGCAGCAGAAATAATTTTGTACGTGAGTGTCTGATGTTAGAACCAGAGATGACATTCTTTTTAAAGAAAATATTCGATGTTTTCGGGAATCCCTGGGAAAATAAAATAGCTTACGTTAATTTTTAGGAATTGTTTGTTTTAAATGGGGAGATT
Source organism: Drosophila truncata (assembly GCA_008042515.1). NCBI lineage: Eukaryota > Metazoa > Arthropoda > Insecta > Diptera > Drosophilidae > Drosophila > Drosophila truncata. Next base: position 186,913 of record VNJQ01003521.1, on the reverse strand, counting down.
TTTATTATTTTACAAATATTTTAATACAAAATACATCAATTTTAGTCACTTGGAAATTATAAAACTTTATTTAAAGATCAAAAAATAAAATATAGAAACAAATCAGCTCACAATTAATGGATTTCCAATAGTTTCCTTTATAAAATAATTATATTGTTGCAAATATATTAAATTTGGCATTGTAATTTATAAAACTAAACAAAAAATTACTATATTTAATATTTTAGAAGGCTTAATGCACTCTTTATTTACTGTTTAAAATATTATTTAATATTTAAACTAATATATAAAGAGTCAAATTTATATAACTACAATATATTCAATTTTTAAAATAATTTTTTTCAAAAAAATCTTCGCATCTCTCACCAAGAACGAATGAGGCTCCGTTAGCGAGACAGCGGCGGGCAGCGCAACGAATGTATCTTTCGGATACCAATTGCCATTAGTTTATTGAGAATCTCGAATTTATGGCACTGCGTGTCGTGGCCAACCACGCACAAATGGTCACAAATCTGGGCCTGCAACACATGTGGGCCTGTCCTGGCCCGGACTGGGCCTCCTCCCCCTCCACATGTACATATTTACTTTGGTTCCTTCGGCATTTGTGGCACGTACAAAATTCATTTGTTGCACTATTTATGTGTCGCCCTGATGAAAATGAAATCAAATTAAATTTTCGGCACAATTCAAAGTGAAATTTTGCAGCAACAATAAACAAAACAAATGAGAAATAAATCTCTTGAAACGACGGCTTACGTGATGTGCGTTTTCCCATGTGGCAACCGTGAATGGGAAATTACAGGAATTTCCACATCGGTCGAAATTACATACTTGGGTAATATCTGAAATACTTATCCTGGCCAGGAATACGGATACTAGGAATTCCAAATGGGAATTGTGGGAGAATTGGTAAATGGGTAGGCGGAATAATAAAATAAACAATTACGAAATATGCATAGTAGAGAGAGAGAGAGAGAGAAAATTCCTTGACTACCTGAATTCTCAAATAATTTTGGACAAATATCAATATAACATAATGGATATAAACATAAATGGATAATACTTAGTTTAACATGTGAGCAACAAATAGTTAAGGAAGCAGGTAGATACGGAAGATATAGCAATGTATAGAGATATAAATTGCATTTTAGAATGATTTAACAATAGTTTTATGACTTTTGAGTGACTAAATAATATTTAAATATATTCAAACCATTTTTGAAAATATTTAAATGATATAAAAATATTTTAGAATGATTTTTCAATAGTTTTATGGCTTTTGAATGACTAAATAATTTTAAATATATTTATACCATTTTTGAAAATAGTTAATAGCCTTATTTCTATGCATAAATAACTATTTATATTATAAACTGATATAAAACTATTTTCTTAAATATCTAAGAGCCTTATTTACATTCATAAATAAATATTCATATAATAAATTGAAATAGACCGAAAATTAAATACATATTTTTAATTTCCTATAAATATTACAATATAAATACAATCACATCATTTAATTAAATTTTGTATGTTAAAGTTTTTCAAGTAATATTCCAAGCTCCTAATTAAATAAAATGTAATGTAATGTAATGTAATAAATATTATGCATAGCAAGAAAGCTAAGATGAATATATCTTTCAATATCTCTCTATTAGAACGTCCTATTTTCTCAAAATCGTTAATAATTCGCAAAGCTATATAATTTCCATTTCACACTTGGCTCTCCGTCCTCCGGGGACGCTGACTCCCATGAGCTGGAAGGAAGCACACAAACAATTGCATCGCTTCCACTTCATTTAAGTCGCATGCCACAGGGCGGGGGGGTTGTAAAATTAATTGCCAACATGTCTCTTACGTGCGCTGGCAATTACATTTTACATTTTACATTTACGACTGGCACGCTGGCCAGGGACTGGGGGAGAAACTAACTAATCAACTAATAAATCCATAATCACTGTTATTAGGCGAGATGCTCTCAACCGGTCCAACTTGGCTAATAAGAACTAACGTGGCCAACAACAACTGCCGGCATTTCCCCCAAAAACAAAACAAATCTTTCTCTTAAACTCTTATACTCACCGAACACCTTTCGTGGGAGTTTTACTCTCGCTCGTGTTTTCACTTTTATCGCATGCGATTTTGTTTGCTCGTGTGCGACGACTCTCTTCTATGCTATAAATGTATCTTTTACCTCCGTCTATAGGATTGTTCTCTCTTTTTGATACCTTTGAGTGAGGGAAGAGGTATGCTCGATATTTAAAATATTTCTATAATAATATAAGCTCCTAATAGTGTTTTATTTGATGATTTAAATAATTTAAATATCTATCTATGAGTAAAATTTAGACATAATATCTAAAATAAAAAATAATTTATTATTTTACAATAAACAAATTGCATTTAGTTTTGTTAATTACAATTTTTAAACATATTAACAATTTTCTTAGATCCTAAAATACTTAAAAGTTGCGTATACGCAATGCGCTTTAAAGCTCATTACGCATACGCCCTGTTATTCTAAAAGAATAAACTTAAAATGCTCTAAAATTAAATTTAAATTGATAAATGAGTTACACAGTATCAAAATGGCGACTCTCGGGTTTTTTAGTCCCTGTTTTCGACCGAAGTATGCGCGCTCGACGGCAACCAGCTCTCAGTTTTTCCCGAAGCGTGAACGTAAACGGACGTTAGCGGACGGTGCTGTTCGCTGTTTGAGACTTTTGGATTTTCCCAAGCCAGACTCGCGCGTTCGTATGTTGTGGGCCGCCTTTGTTAGTCTCATTTAAGCGGCCAGCGATTTGGCAACCGATGCGAAGGAGCCAAAAAGGCCCCAAACAAAAAAAAACAAGACACGGCGCGCAATTAAATGCAAATGTGTGAAAGTGTAGCGCCCGCTCAACCAAAGGCATTATTATAATATTTCGCGGCTCCAGAGTGTGAACAAAAGCGAAGCGGGGGAGCAAGAGACAAGTGCGTGATTGTTCGCTAACAAATATTAATATTTGCGAAAGAGATCGGACAGATCGGAGCAGCTAACCTCACATTCCATCATTTAAAACGGTAAGTTTTTACGCCGTCGTGTTTGCATTACACTTTGAGCCTAGGCCCAGGCGGACATCCCGCTCTGGTAGACTATCTCCTCCACTCGTTGTGCTTTGTGCTAAGCTTCGCTTGGCGCGCGTTTCGCGCTGTGCCTCTCCTGAGCCCCTCCTATACCCTCCTCCCACCCGCAGATCCACCGATATTGCCTATTACTGCGGTTCATTTGCGTGTCGCCTAGCCCCATCTCTCTTTCCGGCGAGCGAAAAATAACTGTTACAACAATCATTGCTGTTGTTGCACAATTTGCCCATACGCTGTGTGTGTCACTTGTTGTGTGTTTCCTGGGTTTTCCGCTGGGAAATGTGTGGTGAAAAGTCTGGCACTTGCAGGTGGAAAAACCCTGCCCAGCAAGTGCATTTCGGCCTTGGCTTGAGGCCCACAAAAATATATCAAAACAAAGAAGAAAAATCGAATTTAAGCCTTACTTACGAACCCAAAGCTTTGCGATTTTGGCCAAAATAAAAACCAGTTTTGAAAAGCAGCAGTAAACCGCAACAAAAGTTTATTTACTCCGAAAGAGAGCTTCGCTCAACAGGTTTTATTTTTATTTTAATTTTTTGTTCAACAAGCGGGGACTTTTATTTGCTCAGAAGCTTCGGACGATGGGTATTTCTGGGTAATGCAATTCCGATTTGTGCAATTAAACGAACATGATTTATATAAAACCTTTGAGGTTGAGGATGCTGAATCAAGGGAGTATAATGGCAACAATACCTGTGACGACAAGACTGTTGGTTTCATAGTGGTTTTACCAGGTTTAATAATCTTATGGGTTTTGTATTCGTATATAAAATAAAAAGCCCTTGACGTTTAAGACTCTGAATTGAAGGGAAAACAAAAGAAGATTCTTTGTATTTTACAATTAGTTTCCGGATGGAGCAGACATGGAAATTGCTTAGCTTTTCCATAAATTCATGGAATATTTATTGTATTATTTAAAAATATTTGAATTTTTTATGCCTAAGTAAAATATATGCGTTTATATTTCTATTAAATTTGTATTTTTTAAGCTACTAGCCTATCCCCTGACATTGACAATAAAGATGAATATTATTATTATCTTTTTGCGTTCTCAGAATCAATTAATTTATGGCTTATTTATTTTTTATTAAAACCCAAAACCCACACTGAAATATTTTTAAACTGATAAGAACATTCAAGAGCTACTATCACAAGTTCAAGGCTTATCAATCTGAGAGTCGAGTATAAATCCGAATTATCAGTTTACATTTTCAAAATATACTCTAATTATAAGCCATTCTCTGCTACTAAATATTCTCCCCAACTTCTAGGCGCTCCCTAGTAAGTAGTTCAAGTGGGGATTTGGCTTAAAATATTTCCTTTGTGGCCCAGAATCAAAGGCGAGAAGCTCTCAAAAGGGGGCTACAACAATGGCGCGAAACAAAACGAACAAAAAATGTGAGTCTTTGAGTCTGCAAAGGTAAAACTGCGGAAGTCATTTAACAGTCTACTTAACTTCTGCCAAAAATGCTCAGAAAAAAAATAAAGGTGAAAAAACGACGACGCGGGAAAAGGGAAAAATGAAGTAGAAAACGGCAAACTGGAAACGTTCAAGATGGCTCTTCGGTCTCCTCCGGTCTTTGGTCACGTTAGAAAGTAGCTGTAATTGCGGCTCCCCGTAACTGTTATTGTTACGGCCGCCACTCGCTCAACTGCAGGCGGTAAAAGTTGCCCAAAATGAATTGTCATACACGACGTTTGTTATATATATTTTTGCAGTGTCTTACAATGAGACAGACAGACGATTTGAGATTCATTGTTATGTATTTGCCGCTTTTGTGGGCGTTTGTCCACTGAGCCTCGCTTTTTGTATTGTTTTCAAGACTTTCAGTGAATTGATAAGCGAAAATACAGAAAATACGCCAGAGAAAAAACAATAATAAAAGCTGACGAACTCCGGTTTTGGTTTTTACATCCACTGCCAAGTTGTTTTTTTAGCTGTTTTGCTATTTCACTCTTCATTATTGGCGACTTGTGTTTGTAATTAGCAAGTCGTCTTTCAATATTTCTATGACTTGCACTCTTTGCTCAGCGGAATGAGTCAGCGGCTGAGACAGAGAGAAAAGAGCGCTTACGATCGTTTTACCAGATGGTCTCTCACTCTCCCGAATGGCGATCAGCGGACGGTTAAACCCAAAGTCAAGCTCCAGCCGATCTGTGACGTAAATGGGAGAGCAGCTATACAGAAATAAAACCAGATCTTCAACACATCAACATTATATTTATGTTTTCTAACTAAACTTAAGCTGGAACATAAATTGTTATCAATTTAAGAAATATATAGAATTTCTTACAGCTTCCTGAGGCTTTATTTGTGACGATAAGCAACCAAACAGCAGCAACTGAGATAATTATTCCTGAGGGACTTAAAGGCAACTGGTTCTGGGTTGTTTCTTGTAGGAAAAATCTTAAAGAGCATTGAAATATGATTTCTTATAAAGAATTGAAGAATCTCAGTGATATTTCTTCATCTAACTTTCATTTTCCAAACACTTTCCTTTCTCCCTCAACGTGTGAGGTTTTTACTCTCTCATCTAACATTAGATTAAAATCAGATAGACTTGTCTGGTCAGTCTCAGGGTTTATTGCGTTGCGTTCAATTAATTAATTCCCATTTTATAGCCGCAGCTGACCATAAAAACCTGAAATGAGGAACAGAACCGAACATAGTTCCCCACTGCGACATTCTCTCTAAAAATGAAATGAAGTCGTTGCACTTGCTTTCACCCTAATGCCTTCATCAGCTGCACAAACGAAGTAGAAGAGGAATCCCATTCCCATTCCCATTAATTTTCCGCCGTCTCTCTATCTCGGGGTTATCTCCTATTGTTTGCCCGCGTCCTTTTTTGTGTTTTGTTTGGGATATACGACTCTATATATCTACCTGCGTGTGAGGGTTTCCCTTTATGAATTTATTTCGGTCGCTGCCTGGACATGTGGCTCGCTGATCCGTGTCCTGTGCTCTAGTTCATTAGAAGGACTTTGCTAATCGATTTCCATAATCAAACAGCTGGCGTCAGAACGTTCTGGCTGAGTGAGACATGGCAAATTAAGCAGAGTAAATGTTGATATAATAAACCTCTGGTCGGGCCAATTAGACCCGCTCCACCTCACCCACCGGGGAGTGGGCCTTAGACCCACATATTTTCTCATTTGAATAAAGAAACACAGAGCCCACCACAGCAGGGGAAACATTAGATGAGGCCTAAACGTGGAAATTAGCGGCCACAGTAAAAACCAACAAAAAATGCCAAAAAAAATAAATGAAAAATAAAAAGAGAAATTTAATTAAAGCCACATAGAAAAAATGCATAAATTTAGTCACCCAGACACCCACCTGACATGTAATATTTGTAACCTCCAAGGCTGGAAAAAAAATGTGTAATTTTCACGGTCCCCGAGCTGCAGCTTTTCACCAACTTGGCGCCGGGTCAGTCCGGCATAATGATTAGGGTCAGCGTGGGGTCACTGGGGTGGCGGCGGCTTCAGCCCAAAAAGGAAAACTCCTGCCGGACAGCAGCAGCAGCAGCAGCAGGTTGCTTATAATTTTCGTTTTCCATCCTTCCTCCTTCTCATTTTCCTTTGGCTTTGTTCTGCCAGAGATAAAAGCATTTGTCATTAGCATAAAATGTTCAGGTTCAGGTTTTGATCTGGAGTTTGGCCGAAAAGAATATTTGAACTTCATTAGTGGGCCAGTCAGCCGGGCAGCTCGAGGCCCTAATGGGCACTTGGCTATAATTAAAATTTAAGCTAATTTTAATGCTCACAGCGGCACAGTAGAGCAGTAAGTCAGCGGCCACAATCTGGGCCAGATATTAAAAATACCTGAACGACTGACGGACAGAGAATGGCCTTTGTTAGCCGCTTGATTGCGTTTTAAGAATTGGACACGTGCCCTGGAAAGATGAAGTGGGAAATATAGAGAAAAAGTGGCCTAGAAGAATCTTAAAATACAAAAGACTTTTGTGGGATATTTCTTTAGACGTTAAATTATCTAAGGTCAAGCAAAATGTTGGTCAATTATGATAGATTGTGCAGAATATTTTCAGCTTTTACTGATTCTTTTAGGAACATTACTGTGGCATCTTTTATTTCCTACGCTTGATTTTAATTGAACTCTTAATGTATGCAAGTTGTAGCCACTTAATGGGAGTTCCAAACACTTCCCAGAAACCTTTTACCATTCCCGTAGGAGGAAACATTCTGTCCCTAAGCCTAATGCCTAGCCATTGATGGGTATTCAGTGATAAAAATCAGCCCACGCAAAGGTTATCAACAGAGGTTATGGCCAGAGAAAAGACAGGAAAAGCCTCTTTTGTAGGTGCAACCAAAAGACGATCGAGTCATCATGCCTCGCTGAGCACCCTTGACAGACAAAAGAGAACCCTTGGCGGCAAACAAAGTGCAACGTCGCGAGATTTAAGTCGCTGATAGAAGTCAAAAAGATAGTGAAGACTCACCCCAAGATGCCACCAGATAGAGCATTCCCAAGAGCAACCACTCAACGCTTCGCCCTTCGCTTCGATGGTCAGCAATTAAAGGGACTGCTACTGCTCCACCTTAATGATTGATATCCGTCCAGCGGGGCCTGGGAAACTATTTGGCCATACAAACACACGATACATGATCCCCAATAACCGAAATGTCAGGCCCCTCGAATTTACATCAATGGCATATATCGGCTGAAAATTTAATAGCACATTAAGGGCGAACAAGGACTAACATTTGCATTCCTAATGAGACAGACACGCACAGCACACACACACACACAGCAATTGGTGGGGACAGTTGGAATTATATAGCAATCAGTCGTGGACTCGAATGTGTCAATATGTTCCATTGGGAGGTTGGGAGAGAAACTACACAGGAGGAGGAGGAGAAGGAGGCTTCAACTCCGACGGACTGTCTGCAATTTTTATGCAGGCTTTATAAACAATTCACTTCCCAGCGAAATCGGAGCAAGACTGATGGCGCGGGAACATGTAAATCAATACACAAACAAATTATAAATGCAAACACAGACAGAGACAGGAGCGAAATGTCCGACTGTTTGCACAGATTGACGCCATTAAAATCAACGTATGACATTTTTTATATATGGACCCTTGGACTCTGACCTCTGCAAATACATGTGGGAATAAATACACTCGGAAATAGTTCTGGAATAATATATATTCAAGTGGAAGAAAATATAAATTTCTTGAAGGAAGTAACAAGATTTGGGATGATGTGAAAGAATATTTCCATTCTATTATTATTGTTTAAAATCCTCCAGGGAATTATATTAAATTAAAAATTATAGTTAAATAATAACCTATCGTCCAAGGCAACAAAAACCTACCAATAATTAAAATTTCATGAGCTTTACTTCCCTGAAACCCCTCCAAATTCTTAAATCACATTCCCCATTTATTCTATATTTTTCTCCAAGTGCACACACATATATCCAGGCCACCTCTTAGATGGACAGTCAATGATAATCGGTCAACAGAACCAAAGCCCCAAACACGAAGCCGAATCTGAGGCCGAATCCGAATCCAAACCGGAGTCCGAGTCATGCATGTTTTAAGCTGCCCGCTGTGTGTGGATCCACAAAAGAGGTCGTAAAGCCGAGTGTCATAAACATAAAATTGATTCTGATTTTGTTAGTCCCCCTTTGGATTCTCGGGTCTTTCCCACTCTCTCTCTCCCGGTGTTGCTATCAAAATCTGGTTCTGGCGGGGTGTGCTTAATTTTTAATCGAGTCGCGTGGGCAGAACCGAAAGGCCCTCTGTATTGATTTCGCTTCAGATGTTGAATCCAAAATTCCCGTACGCATTAATTGCTGTTATTATTAGGACAATGCGCATTAATTATGAAAGAGCAAGAGCGTAGATTATATCACAAGTGCCTGCCCCTGAGTGGCAGTAGTAGTGTCCATAGTCATACTTTTTAATGGCCCATAAACCCGAGGAGGCAGAGAACATTATCGATATTCTGTGTATGCCCACGTATGCCTAATTTATGGCCCAGTCAGCATAGAAAGTTTAATGAACCTGCAGCTTAAAATCGTAACTTCTGCGGCTCCCGCCCCATGAAAGTCGGCCTATCAGCCGCCGACGCCGCGCGGAGAGTTATTAAAACTGAAAAGTCTGAGAAGCAGAAGCTAAAGCCAAGACCCAAAGACTTGAAACTCAAAAATATGTTACAAGATTGGGTACAGTGCGTCACGATGTTGTTGGGTGAATTTACGGAAAAGCGAGTCATTCCTGAAAGGAATTAAGCGCTGATAATATGAACTTAATGGGAATGATATAATAATGATTGTGTGGTTTTCTATATATATTTTTCGAGGGTCATTGACAGAATATTCTATGGATTTATTTTTAGTTTAAAAAAGTTTCCAAGGAATGTGTGATTCTAATTTAATTAGTTTGAAAATATCAAAATATGTATCATGATCTTTCATATTTTATAGACAGCCTTATATCCCCGAAACGCAGTGTCTTATGTGGTATGCAAGTGGGAAATAAATGTGGCTTACTCACACATAACGGGGTCGTTGGTGGTTGTCGGTTCGTTTCGTCGTGATTGCCGCGTTGTGGCAACACCTTTGAGCCGGCTCCACATGCGCAGTGAAAAACTGACGAGGAATGCACTTTTCCAATAATTTGGTTAGCTTGATAAAGTGGCTGCTTGTGGGATATTTTGACTTGATGCGATTCTGTGGCTAACCAAATTACCGACGGATCAGGCGGCTCCTTCTGCCGCGATTATGTTAATCAGGGAGAACCATAACCATCGTGGGAATAAGGCCCAGCAGCGCCACAGCCGAGATTTTCACGTAAGCCGCTTAAGCCAAACAAGTGAGCGGCGGGGAAAATAGGGAAAGGGAATGGGATCTCTTTCTTTCTTTCTATTTTTTTGGGAACGGCAAACAGACGAGTCCAATTTTGGTCTCTGAGCCATTTGACAAATAAGACTTTTCATGTCGACAGCCATCGCGCTGCGCCTCGCCTCCTCTCCATTTCGTTTCGTTTTGTAATTATTTTGCCAAGCAGCAAAATGAAAAGGAAAATTCTGTTTTCATGAAAACTGTCAGAGGCCAAAAACTAAAAGCAGACACAAGATAAATAAAGCACTGCTTATTGCTGTCCTTTGGCTGTGTGTTTGGCATACAAACAGGACGAACGCAAAAAACAAGAAAAAAAACAAGAAAACAGTGCTAGGAAAAAGAAAATGAAGCTCTGGAGGAAACTTTCATCGTTTGGTTGAGAAAATTAATTAAAAGATAATGATGAATTCGCTGTTTGAGCTGCACACACACAGTTAGCAGATATTTTGCCGGAAAGCAATTAGATGAAACCAATTATGCCAAATAGTTTTGCCTTAAAGCCCTGCCCCAATCGGTATTATCCGTGCCAGGCCGCCCCCAGGTTACCCTGATGACCTGTTTGCATGTCTGCCACTTAGCCTGTCGACACAAAAGGCACTGCCCTGCTAAATATTGATCAATTATGTCAGTCCTGCTGGGACCTCCGGCAATTTCAGCTGTCCCAGGCCAATGCATTCCCCTAGTCCATCCATCATCCTTAGTTTTTTTTCTTTTCTTTTCTAATCCGTATATTATATTTCTTTTTATTTGCAGGTAAGCACTGTTTGGAGGAGCTTCAAGTGCGCGAATTTGGGTTTTTTTCCATTGTTAAGTATGTGAGTATCCTTGAAGAAGGAGCGTTTCCTGCTTGAAACTTGATGCCTATTCAAAAGATTGAAGTCTCTTGTTGTCAGCCATGAGAACTTGAGCATTATTTCAGAAACTTTCCCACACAAAATATATGTATACCTAAAACCCTTTGCCCCAAGCTTCCCCCAGGACATTCGCATATACATAATGCATAAATATAGATGAATATTTAAAAAGCTCTTTAAGTTTCTTTATTTGAATTCGCCATCCAAAGTCCTCTCAGGCTGTTGTTGTGAATTAACATTCAGAACGCTTCAGGCCAGGCACTACATGCGACGAGTGTTTGCAGGGCATTTAAGTTAAGTCGACCTAAAAACTTCCTTCGACATTAAGGCTCTTTTTTTCCATCCCATTGTTGTGGCTGGGCAAAGCAGATAAGCCAAGTTAAGGGGATTTGGTATACTGGAAATTTCACGCCTCACCAGAATATCGATTAGAATTGTTCAATTTCAATTATCATCCTCCGGAAAATGTAAAGATTTCCCCCGCCCGATGATGATGACAACGATAATGAGAGAGAGAGATGGCCAGAACGGGGAGGATAGCCAGGCTTTTCCGACAAAAGCCTGTTCGAGCGAGCAACATGGAAAACGTGAGACGTGAATTGCATAAAATTTAATACTAAATAGCCCCAAAAAATTGCTGACTTTCTGCCTCGACGAAGCGGAGTCTCAAATTGGGATTCTCGAACGCCCCGCTGTCGATTGATGCGCCAATAAAATGAAATAAAACAAAATTAATGAGCAGCCGTTCGTGCTGAGCCTGGCATTGGAAAATTGCGCAAAATAAATTAAATTAAGCGTTTGTTTCTCAGGATTTTTCCCCGGTCACAAAATCGAATCGAGCCCCGGCGAAGATGTATGGCATTTTAAAAAGTTTTAGCCCAATTTAGCCCAGTTGATTGTAAATAAGTACACACACACACAGTACACAGTACAGCGAGTGGGGCTTTGAGAGCGACATCTTCAAAAGCAAAGCAAATCGAAAATCGTGACAGGAATGCATGAGAGCCGATGGATGGATGATGGTCCCAATGGCTGGGAACCATCCCAATAGGTCTTGGTCCTATCGCAGACTCCATGGAGACCTCTGCCTCAGCCTGCTTATTTATCCTTAGATCGCCTTAATTGCTGCACACAACGGCACACATTTGATTCAATCAAACAGAGTCATTGATTTTGTGTCTTATTATTTCGGCGTCTTTTTCTTCCCCAATCGAGTATGACTTTTTCGTGTAATTGAAATTGCTTTTACTTTTTTATTTTTTGGGGGAAACCTGCCTCCTTTTTTTGCCTTGGAAATTTATTTAAAGCGCCAAAGCATTTTCAATTAATTTGCCGGCAGCGGTTTGGGGGTTTGGGGGCCCCGGCAACACCGCAAAACAGCCGCAAAGAATTTTATTTATTTATATTGAGCTCGTCGGAGCAAAAGTGTCAACGGGGAGAGGGAGCAGAGGGGGAGAGTCCTTTCTCCGAGCTTTTCATGTAGATTTTATTTGCGACAAGCAGCCGCGAGTCAACAAACATAAGCACACACCAGGCCAGGCCAGGACCAACCCAAGCCCAAACCCAAACCCAAACCCATGCCAAGAAATTGAATTTTACATGTATTTTTAATATTTACCAAGCGGCAGCAGCAACAACAATAAAAGACGAAGGGGACTTGTTTGCCTTGTTTGCGCCCCAAAGGCAGCAGCTACAGTTTTTGATGTATGAATACCCTGGATATGGCCGCAGGACCTGAAACTTGCTGCCACAGTTTGCCACAGTCCTTAAATAAAATAATAAAATCATTAATCATAAAATTTTGGTGCTATAGTTTCGTTATTAAAGATTAAAAGTAATATTTATTCAACTGAAATACTTGAAGCAAACTTTGTGAGAGGGTTTTCCCTGAAGGGTACTCACAATTTCGAACACTTCTTTCTTCTGAGACGCAGCCTCATCTGCATCCCTTTTATCGTTTGTCTGCGCCAAAAGGAATATGAAACAAAAACTGAAGACAAAACATATTGAATTTCCACCGCTGTCCCTGGCTCGACCCGCGCTTTGTTATCATTTTATTTTTCCTTTCTTTTTTCTTTGGTGGGTTCCTCTTTTGCCATAATAAAATGGAAAATATTTGTTAACGTTTTTATGCAAATCAATGACGCTGAGGCGTGGGCTAAGCAAATGCGGCCAAGATGCGGTACTGCGACGGGGGAATTTATAATAAAATTTTGACATGGCGACAGAACAACTTGACAGCCATAAAACATCAAAAAGTTATTGCTCCATCGCAGGAACCCCCAGCCAGGACCAAAAGGATCCCTCTGCATCAACGAAGCCGCGGGCAGATGGGATGGACATGTGTCCTGGCTCCTCTGAGCAAACCGTTTTTCTTTTCTGGCTGCCTTTTCGCAAAATTTAAAATCAAGAAAATGCGGGAATTACGTTTGTTTTTTTCCTCCTCCTTCTACGTCCGAAGTAGTCCTTGTTTTCATCATCAGCAGTGAAATGCATAAAGTTTTTCACAAAAGTTGCTGGCTGGATTTGTTTGTCGCAAAGGGTCGAAGAAGAGAATGGCTGGAACGGGATCGAAAAAAAAGGATGGGTATCAGGAGAAGGACAAGGAGCTAAATCCGAAGGAGACTGAGAAAGTTTTACCCGCTGCTCGCTGGGATTTTCCTGGGGTATTAGCGTTGTTAGCCCCACGTTTTGACTGTGTTATGCTTGATTTTGCTTTGCTTTTCCCGCTCCGTACTCACTTTTCTTTCATTTTTCCCTTACTTGACTTGACTTCACTTCGCCTTTTGGCCCGGCGTGAAATTTTCCCTGGCTGTGCGTGTATGTGCGTTTCTGGGGAAAGGCAAAGGCCAAGGAAAGCAAAGGGATTTGTCAGCGAGAGTCAGAAAGGCTCGGGAATCTTTTTCTTGCGGTTAGAGGCGAAACCAATTTGTAGATTTGAAAAGTTTCTCTTCAAAACTGTTAACAGGACACTTTGAATATTCCACAAGAGGAGAGAGAAGGATGAGGGTACTTTTTTATGGTTTTTGGCACTTGGCAGAGGCGGAGGCGGAGGCAAAGGAAGTTGGCAGGCAGGCAGCTGACAGAGAACAAGAAGTTGGCTTTTATTAGCTGTGAGGGAGCCTTCAAGTATCTGGTAATAAGTTTCCCAAGATTTGTGTCCTTGATAACTCTGAGATAATGGAGAACGGTGGAGAATATGTATTTGTCCTCGGATTCCTTGGTCCTTTGTCCGACTTTAACTGTGCTTTGCCGCTTTTCAATAGCTTACGCTCACCTTTTAGCATTCACAGCCCGCTGCTATTCAGACCCTGCAAATACAGATTCCGAGATAAAAATCTATATGGTGTGCACATTTCGCGCACCTTGACTTGTTTGCCTGTTTTTCCCTCCCTTTTTCACTTTCAATAAAAAAGCATAATTCTTGTTTTACAACGCCAGGCTGCCAGCCGCCAAGGATAATGCCTTGAATCGCCATGCCAACACAGGGGGAAATAAAAAATAAAAAAAAAAACGTAACCGAGGTGCGCGGGACAACACATTCTCCGGCATATTTGCATGCGAGAGTGTGATAAAGGGGATTTGAGATTCACCACACGATAAATTGCGGTAAAAGGTGTCTCCCTCTCTCTCTCTCTCTCTATCTCTGTCTGCCAGCAAGGACCTCTATCCTGCGGCTCGGTTTTGCTGATAGCCAAAATCTTCAGCATTGAAAAACATGATTTTTAACTGGCAGAACTGAAAGGCAGTTCCGACAGCCTCTCTCTCTCGCCCTAAATGTATATACATATATGGGTACTGAAAGTGTGTGTGCTCTGTTTGCACGGTGCACAAATGAAATGAGATTTCCCAGCAGAGATAGAAATATTCACTCAGTCTCGCATTTGCAGAGAAAGAAAAACAGGTTCTTAGCTCACGACTTATAGCAATTTCGATTTAAGTGGCCTGGGATCCCCGACATGTGACTGAATAAGTAGTCAACGAGCTTCAAGTATTGTAAGATTGCCATTTTTATTGAGAAAAGTTTATTAGATATTTTAATATTTATAGACGCAGTAGAAATAAAAGGAGATAAATTAATTGGAATGGATTTAACATAAATATGAGGAATATAATAAAGACTAGTCTTAAACAATTTCAGAAAAAGAATTAAGATGAGTATTTACTTTAAGAATAAGTAGTATTTTATAATGCAGATATTCAGAACATTCAAAAAATATTTAAAATAAATATTAATGATAATTAAGAAATACAAAAAATATTTCACAATATAAATAAAAATCCCAAATAATCATATATCATTTTATTTATTCTTCAGATAAATTCAGTAGAAATAAAAGGAGATAAATTAATTGGAATGGATTTAACATAAATATGAAGAATATAACAAACACTAGTCTTAAACAATTCCAGAAAAAGTCTTTAGATGAGTATTTACTTTAAGAATAAATAGTATTTTATATCGCAGATATTCAGAACACTCAAAAAATATTTAAAATATTCAGAAAATATTTCTCAATATAAATAAAATTCCCAAATAATCCTACATCCTTTTATTAATTCTTTAAAATCTCAAAAGCTATCTCCCAGCTTTAAAATATCCTGAATTTAATCTCTGTGTATCCTTACACATACACCCAAAAGGAGACAAACACACACGAAGCCAGGCATATATGTACGTGTTCCCATTCAGGTGAAGCATATGAGAAATTCTCAATTTGAATGCAAACATGTAGGATTATTATGATTTTCTTCCTACCGTTGGCAGTTTTTCTTGTTAGTTTGCTTGCCATCTCTCTTTTTTTTCGCCCCGCCTCAATGTGGTGGATCCTGAGCCAGGATCTGGGTATTCTCGTGCGAGTGTGTGCATGCCTTTGCCAGGAATGTTTGGTTTCCTTCTTTTTATTTTTTTATATGTTTTTTTCCTTGCCGAGCTGTGTGACAAGTATTAAGTGCAATCAAAAGAAGATTTACAAGCGTCATGAATGAAATATTTGCACCACATATGCCGGCATACACTCACACTCACGAACGGTTTGCAGATTGTATCTGTGTGTAGCTGCGTCTCTATCTGTATCTGTATCTGAATCTGCATTCGCATCTACGTATCTGCACTTGGCGCATAAAAACCCATTTGACACGCTTGATATTTATGGCAGAACCCAACCCATTAGCCAAAAAATAAACAAACTGGTCTATCTTGATCAGAGGTGAGTTTAATTATTGATTATGGCGGACAGGGGAGAGTCAACTGGCGGGTCAACTGGCAAAGTGAAAGGATGTGACACTGGGAAAACTCGCTAATAAATTTGTAGCTCTCTGCTCTGTCCGTGAAAGCGTGGCTTTTGGCTTGTTTTTAGAGCTTTGGCTCTGCTTTTTCGTTACATTTTCCCAGGCGGCGGTAGTCGCATGACTTTTGAATAACCTTTCCCACAATTGTTTGTGCTGGTTGTGCAGCCAATTGCCCAGACAATTGCCAGAGTCTTTGGAGATGCAGATACCATGTATCTTTTGGTTTCACAGCTTCACAGAGTCAGAGTCAGAGTCGGAGTTAGAGTTAGAGTCAGATTCGGATTCATTCGGGGGCCATAGTTGATTGGCGCAACTCGCTATCTCATTCACATTCGCATATTCATGATGACACACATGTGCATGCATAAGTAAGCAATCCAGCGAATCCAACAAACTGGAGTTGGCCTCCATGATTTAGCAATTGAGACGACGACGAGGATGAACGAATGACGATTAAGATGCGCCATCTGGCTGTATTACATTGAATTGACTTTCGGGCTATAATTGATGGCTTTTCAATTCACAAGGAGCAGAGAGAGAGAGAGAGGAGCAGAAGGAGGAGGAGGAGCAAGTCCATATCCCCGAGCCTTTGATGTAATACAATGCGCGCTCTTCTCTCTTTTGACACTCTCCAAAAATTAATGATCTGGCAAGCCACAAAAACCCAAGTAACTCGAGTGTGGCTGTAGCTGGCAGTTAATAAACGAGTGCTCCTCTCATGAGTGCCTCGTTCTGGTTTTAGCCTTGGCTTTCCCCTTCTGCGAATTATAATCGATTGCCAATTGATAATTGCTGGCAAAAAAGGAAAGAACATAAGAGTTCAATGGCCAAGCTCATTAGCATTCGTGTGGCACAGATTGAGATATTATCTTTTCTGAGTATGGATGGAAATACACTTGAAATATTAAGGCAGCTTAGCTTAATGAGGGATTTTTGTATTATTATTTAATAAAGAGAAATTAGAAATTCCATAAATGTGTTACTTATTCAGATCTTGTTTAATCTTAATTTTCTTTTTGATGTTATTAGTATTTCCCTTTGTTTTTATTTGACTTTAAGATATTAAGATATCCTTTAGTTCAAATTCCTTGCTATTTTCCTATGTAATTTCTTTCTCTGTTACTTTATAGTTGAAAGTTTGAACAGAAACCATTTAGGAATCGAATTTGTTATAAAACACTTTTGGGGCAGTTATCGGAAGCTAATGGCTGCGCTGATAATTCCCCAAAATGCCTTTTCTTGTCTTTAGAGCATAATTTACGCATCGTCGGCGGCCAAATGATGTGTAATATATACAAACCTATATACACCATGTGTGGCAGCTGTGAGCTTGGCTCGTAAAATGGCCGTCCAAAAAAAATTGGCAGTAAAAATCGATGCACAGCAGATATAAACGGTATATAAAGCACACACTGTGTGGGTGTGTGTGTATTTATGAGCAATTTGCAAAAGTGCTTTAAAGTGTAAAGCGTATGCGATCGGACGAGACGTAACGATGCGAGCGACCAGCGCGAAAATATATGCTAAGGTAAAATGGTGAAAGCAAAGGCAAGGCAAACAAACATTGCGCATACGCCGTGTTAATTTGCATTGTTATCAGACGCCGCCACTGCGGTTCGCTGATGCGCGTCTTTTGAGCCAGAGCTGAGGGCAAGGAGACCGCCTGCCAGGCAGCAGTTACCACCGAGCCACACATCCACACATCCCCGGCCATATTCATGTCCACATGGCAACTGTTTTGGTTGCCGCACCATTGTTCCACGCTGCGTATGCGTAACTTCATACGTTCCTTGCTCCATTGTCGGTTTGTTTTTATGCCGTATGTGTATGCGTTATTAAATTTATTTGACTTGACGTGCGCACACACAGCAGACATCAGGCAGGCAGGAGGCAGGAGCAGGAGCAGCATAGAGATGGTATGTGGCTGGTGGCAAGGAAATGGATACAACAAACATCGACAACAGACAGAACAGAAGGAAGGAAGTCAGGCTCAAGGTTTGCCCGGGCTTTGTGGCTGCTGTTGCTGCAGAGTCTGAGCCGTTGGCCATGCAACTGCCCAGGTCTGCCTCCTGGCTCCTCTCCTTTACATTCCTCGCTCGCATTCTCATTCTCATTCTCATTTAATATTTAAATTGCTTGTGGTTAAAATATCTCATGTGCTCTTGTGGCAATTTATATTTTAAATTATTAATTCTGCCTTATTACATTACATACAACATCTCCATGGATCTCTCTCACTCTCTCTGACTGTTTTTTTCGCCTTCGTTCTGGCCTGGCTCCTTTTCGTTTTGCCTCAATTTCAAGCTTGACTTCATATTTATTCAAAAGCCCAACAAACACACACACTCGACACATGACTTAGATTTTCGGGGTGGTTGCGGATTTGCTTTTGGGTTCTCGCAATTGAATTTGGTCTCTCTTTGGATTTTCTATTTGCATTTCAAAAGGAATTTTCAATTAAAATGTCAACATAATTTTGAATTAATTTTTGCATCTATGCCAGTCGGTCATGTAAATCGCTTTCTAGGCTGTGTAATTAAATTTTAGTTTTGTTGTTAGGATGCTTGAGGATGTTGTTGTGGGAAAGAATAGACCTTAAAAGAGCTGAGGTAGGGTTTGTTTTTAATTTAAATAAATTGAATAATGGTACAGAAAATAAATAAACAGGAAATAAATAACAATAAAATGTGGAAGTGTTTACATTATCGAATTTATTGGCAATTGGAATGGTTGAATAGTCTGTTTTATGATTCTATTAGACTTTAAAAAAGGGAAACTTATTTTGAAATATTTTTAAAGTGACTGCATTACCTTCCTTTGCATTTTTCTTTCTTATTTTATTGAAAATATAAGCTTAACATATTTTTTTTTTATTATTTCTAGGAATACATCTTCCCAGTAACCTGTCAAAAGAGTGAGTAAAATTTTATATGATGGCCTCTTGATTTATTTCATTATTTTTAAGCTAAAAATCGTTTGTAAAATCTCTTAAATATCAACTTACATTGGTTTTATCTTTCCTGTTTGCTTCATTTATTCGTTTGTAAAATATTTTGAACTTTGCGTTCGTTTATTCCGCTCATTCTTTGATATTCATTTTAAATATTTCAATAAAGATAAGAAGAGCCTGCTGCCACATACAAACTGTGTGCCTGGATGCCATTCTTTGAGGCCCCTCAACCCCTTCGTTCTCTGTTCCTGATGGGTATTAAAAACAAATACATTTTATTCATGGCTGCGTGTCAAAGTTTTTGGAAATATTTATTTCGCCACGGCTCGTATTTATGCCATACATATAAATATTCTCGTTCCCCTTCGCTGGCTATTTTTTTCAGAATGTAAACTTTTCTGTTTGGTTTGGGAGTCGCATGTGAATTTTATATCCTTTATTTACGCACAACTTTTTCCCCCCCCCATGCGAAAGCCGCTGAAATGCAATTCGCAGGAGTTTGCTCGTTACTAGAAACAGCAGAAACAGAAACGCTGTAACAGATGAAAGTTTCATATTTATTCATATAAATTTACAATAATGCCCGGAACGCAGAGTCGGAAAAATGCGGAAAACATCTCAGTAAATAATGGCGAGCATCAAAAGTTTGAGCGATTTAGTGTTTAAGCAGATTTTACGCTAATTGCGCCGCCTCCTTCGACAAATTACTTATTCTAAGAGGCTTAGAGGCTGCTGTTTCGATTTCGCATTAAAGCTCATCAAATGCTTATCTGCTATCAGCAGGCAGCCAACTGCTAAAAGCTGCACTAACAGCTCAGATCCTGGCAACGCATTAACAAACACAGGCTCAGGGCTCACGCAGGCAAAAACAAAAAAAAAAAAGAAAGAAAAAAAAGAAAAAATATCAGGAACCTCCCTTAATAAAAAAAGGAAATGTCGCATAATCATATGTGTGTGTGAAGTCGTGACAAATGATACGTATATGGCGGGAGGACTCGAGAAGGCTTAGCAGCAGTTCATAGACCCCCAAAGGACCCATCCGCAATGCCATGGCGTGTATTTTTCATTAGGCGCGAAAAATATTAAACAGACGACAGGCTGAAATTATTATCCTGAATCTGGCAGCCGGCGTTGGTGGTGGCGATGATAACAAATTACGTATACGCATCACACATACGCCGCGTTGTCGCTGGAAAGCTCATCAGCGGCAGCAGCATTCCAGGGATATATTATATATTTTTTTCCTGCTTCTGTTGTTATATTTAAGCATCGCTTTAGCCCCACTCGAGGCACAGGCAGCGTCTGGCGATGGCAGTTGGCTCTCCTATAAGCCGCTGTGATTGTCAGTTGCGTTGCTAAGCTGTGACAGGAGGTCCTTGCGGAAACTGAAGCGAAGCGGAGTATTCGCGCTGCCGCACAATTGTTTACGTTATGCGTGTGTGCGGCTCCTCGGGCACTTTATTATATTTGTAATATGTATTATGACATTTCTTTTATGGTCCTTGGCCTCCTCCCTCTCTCGATGATTTGTCGATACCGTGGAATCAGCACGGCGCACACAGTGCGTTAAGTATTTATTAAACCGAAATACGGACGGGGTTCGATGGCATAAAAACCAAGTTAGGACTCGTCAGGAAGTGGGCGTAATTGCGTTTCTATGTTTGCCATTCGTTTGCCTCCTTCATGTGTTCATTTCCGCACGCAAATAAACAGGATAAAATCAGGCAATGGCCACAGATGCCAGCGAAGCCAGCGTCGAAATATTGATCCAAATTGGGGGAACCAGCTTTCCAGCAAATGATCCGAATGCCACATAAATTCATTTTTTATGAAACCCAAGCATGCCAGATTGAAAGGGGTGTTGACAAATCCCCGAGACCCTGAGAGAGCCTGACCTGCGGCACTTCATAAAACGTAATCCAGCTTGGGGGAAAGGCTGGGTCGCTTATGACAAACATAATCATTAAGCCATTATTATTATTACACTTACGGTGGGCGAGTGAGCGAGTTGCTCCGCTGCTCCGCCCACACGCACATAAATTACGCCCGGATATAGTGGGGTTGGGCCACTGCCATCTGAAGCAATTCGCCATGATTTACGGTCCATATTCCGGCGAAGGACCCCGAAGGCGTCCTCGTTGGCTGCGTTGGCATCGATAAACAACTCGAAATGAAATGCAATTCCAAATGAAATGCAAAGGGAAGCTCCAGTTGCTCCTGGCTTCCTCTTTCTCGCTCCTGGGAGGGATCAGAATGTTGGCGGGAGACTTGCAGTGGCAGGAGTGTGTGTGCACAGACTTGGGTGTCCATCTATCTATCTGTTGGTCGATATTGGAAATCTGATTTTATGGATTTTTATTTCGTTTGACTTTGCGCTGATTTTCAATTGCTCCGGCATCCACCCTTTCGTTATTCATACTTTTAATAATAACTTTTTGCCAGGACCTGTCCAGGGTTCCTGCTCCTTTTGCATCCCCCATCCGGCAAATTGTTTGTCTTTCATTCTCCACTCTCTCTGTCTCTCTGTGGTCCTTTTGCCTGGACTAACCATTGCCTTATTTTTGATTTTATGAAATATTTATGCCTGGCTTTGGTCAACAGGGAAATTGATTTTTCTTGCCACCTCTCGGTCCCGGTCCCGGTGGCCGTTTCCTTTTCCGCCCCCCGACATGGCCACTGGCAGTGCCTGTCACATGCATGTCCTGCGACAGCCTGTTGAGAAACAATTACAGTTACGCCCGATGGCAAAGGGACCACGCCCCGAACAGGTGTTGACATGTGTCGCGGCGGTGAATTAATAAATATTTTATCATTTGTATAAACACAACATTTCATTTCATTAATTTTTATACATTTGTATTTGCGGTACAGCAATGCCTTTGTCCTGTGACTATGGATATTCTTCTTAATTAATCGCCCATGTCGCCCATTGGTCCTTTGTGTAAAATTATTGGTAAATGCAGCCGGCAATTAAATACTTAATGCCAAACTGCAGAGTTAAACAGCCGCAGCAGAGTAACCAGAACCAGCGGCATTGTCAACATCATCATGGCCATTATCGTTATATTAATGGAGTTACCCCGCCGCCGCCCAAAAAGATGGCCATAATAATAATAATAATAATAATAATACTCATGATAATGATAAAAACAGCAAGGATTTCTGCATATTTTCAGTATTTATTATCAAATGCTTTCAATTGGGTTCAGCCAATTAATTTTCATAATGAGCCAAAGAGAGCGACATGCAATTTTAATAATTTTAATTAACCATCAGCAGCAGTGAGAAGACAGTGCCTTAATGTGGCTGTAAATATAATATAATGCGCCATCGGATCAAATGATAATCCCGTAATGCCGCTTAACTTGCTAATCGCATTTAAGCCTGGCATAAATCTAAATGCCCGAAGGCATTAACCAGTTTGACACTTTTACTCGCTACGCTTGTCACTTGGTTACTTCTACATTTCGGAGTTGCATATTAAAAAGATCATTTTTCATTTGTCCCTAGAACATACACAGGAGAGGCGTGCGAGTGGGTGGATTGTTGGTGTGGGTTTGGTGGGTGAGTGAAGGTCGCTGGCACGCACATGACGACAGTCATCAGTCAGTTGGTTAACTCGCTGTGGCCCGCTTTTGGCCCACTCTATGCGTTTAAGTGCTTGTTTGAGGTTTACGCGCAGTGTGACCATAATCTGCCACAGACACTTACACACAGCGCACAGCGGCAATGTCAACAGATAAATAAACAGGCGACAGAGACAGACAATCAGGACGAGACAGAGACACACACACACAGAGAGAGCGAGATGGAGATGCAGAGGCAGGCAGGATATAAACGATGTCCTGGCATAGCCTGATTAATGATGTTGCGACAATAATTAATTATATGCCTGCATCGGGGGAGTGAGAGTGGGTTGCTGGGGTGGTGTTAGTGTGGCCAATACCGCAAGTATTTCATTTCATTCGCGCGGCTCTTTGCAGGACTCGGCGCTGGTAAGCCACAAAAGCCACTAAATGTTGCCTAAGCAATAGCAGCCCTTGGGTTTTAGAGGGGTTTCTAATATCAAAGGCAAGGAGTGGGAATACAAAATAGTTGGGGTCCTTGAAACAATTTACTTAAACCTCAAAAATTCTATAAAATATATTAAGCGAGTTATTGTGTTCAATATATCATAAGTATCATTATCCCTTGAAACTCTTTCTAACACTAAAACCCCCTGAAAAACAGTTCTCTCTCCGCTCCACCCTTGGAGTGGGTCAGTGGCACGTCAAAATATATTAGACTCGATTGTTATCCGGCACTCCTTTAGCCACTCGAGAGCTGGCAAAGCTTTGGCGTAGCAATTAAAATGCAATTTAAGGCATTTTCTGCATTTGCCTCGCCATTCGGCATTCTTCGCCCGTGTTTTTCGCGTTCATTTGGAAGGGGATTCCCCTGTGTACATATATGAGTGTGTGGGTGCATGATTTAGACATTTCAATTTGCATGTGTTAACATGCGATGCAAAAAGGATTCGATTCTTATCGCCGCCACATGCCAAAGGCCAAAAAACACAGGGCAGCAGCAGCAGTGCCCAAGTGAGTCCTGGCTAAAACTCCTCCTTTCTCCACTTGCATTCATTCCTGGCTCCTTCGAAGGATTCAAGGTTTATAATGGCGCAACTGCCAGGGCATGCAATGTGTGGCACACACTCCTTCTCCTTCTCCTCCCACACACTCCAGTCGCTTCAAATGTATGTATGCCCCTCCGCAATGTGGAAATTTGAATATCCTGCGGTAATTTCCACTATTTTTAGTACTTTGTTGCCCTTTTGAACTGTCATTACTGCGGCTTGCTGCAGAGTTGAGTGAGGAGAAGGAAACAGAAACAGAAACTGAAAAAGGAAAAGGAGAAAGAGAAAGACGGTGTGGCGCTTGGAGGTGTCGCCAGGAGGAGGGTTAAGGGAACTGAATGTGGGGCGATAAAGGGTTAAGTGACTGCCTGCCTGCCGGCGGGGTGGCGCATCTTTTGTGGCACTCACGTTTCCTTTCGTCCTTCCGCTTTTTTTGCTCTTTTTGAATCCTTTACTTGAATGCGAGTTGAGTTACTTTTTATGGATTCCTGCATAAGCGAAAAAATCCATATATATACATATATAAAATACACCCACATATATACGGTATTCAAGGGAACTTGGCAAACTCACATAACTTTGATGGGGATTTTTGATTACTTCTCAAATGGCTTCCAGCTCCATCATGTTGCCCCGGCTCCCCTTTTGCGCTCTAATGCGCAATTAGAGCGCCATTCCTTGATTGAGAAATTAGCCAAGTTTGAGTCTCGTCCATCAAAAGAGCATTTCTGGCTGCTCCGAAGGACTTATGTGGCATTAAAACGTTCAGAAGCCATTCTTCATTATGCTGGCCCGACCGGCCTGCCTTCTGCGGACGTGGCCATTGCGTGAGCCTCCATTTTCTTCTCCAATTTTTCCACATCCCCCCCCAGCCAAGGACACTTGTGTGTGCGTGACAATTGTCCGTAGTTGTTGTTGGTTTGGGGGACTAAAACTTCATTGGTTGTGTCATATATGGCACAATATGCTGCTCCCGACTGGCAACACGCTAAAACGTAGTATTCATGTCAGCAGGCTGTACACCAGTGAAAGTTTTAATAAATTTAATATATTTATATACTTTTTAGTTAGAAAGAAGTACAATACAACTTATATTTCTGTTTGATTTTATTCATTACTTAAAATATAATATATATAAATATTTTCTTGTGTAGCAAAAAGTATCAAATCTATCCATATTTTAGGATGAAATCCCTTTGAAATATATGTAAAATACTGATTTCCCATATTTTCTTCCATCCCTGAAGTTGTCTCTTCGCGATTTTTTTGGGGTTTGGGTGTTTAGTGAAAATTGACCAAACGCTGAGGCGATTTTTGGCCGCACATTAACCCCGAAATCGGTTAAAGCGCAGCGAGAGCCACACACAAAATTGGCACGTTAAAAGCGTCTATAAAATGCATGTGTAAACAAGGCCCCAGCTCGTGTCCAATTATGGCCGACACACACGGACCAGGAGCAGAAGCAGGACCAGAAGGAGGAGCTGTGCGAGGGTCGGGAGCCAAAAGCAAACTTTTATCTAAACAAACAGCTCGTTTGGGCCAACTGGACGATGGAGTGCCGAAAGCGGAGAGACCGAGGAGCGGCATGCTAAAAATAAATGAAGACATTAGCGACGCTCAAATGACATGTTATCGACTTTGAGGGCCAGCAGCGGGCCAAGCGATGGCGGACGGCGCAATTACTGTTAGCCAAACACATACATACAGACAGCAGACAGGTGTGTGTGTGTGTGTGTGTTAACCTGGCTCATAAATAAAGCGCTATAATGGCGGTAACCTTTTGAGGCGACTGACTGACTGCGTTTGCCTTTCAGCTTTTTTAAGCGCGCTTCAGATTCTTGCGAATGATATAGGAACATGCAAACTTCCGGCGGAAGTGCAGGCGTGCGACAGAGACGGCTAGAGCGCTGTTCCGTTCCGCCTTACCCAATACATCGACACGAAAAAGCCATTAACACACACACTCTTCACCTTCCCCCCTGTGAAACTCTTCCTTTTTTTATGTGTTTGCGATAAATTCTCATTTCGCCGAGCTGCGCTTTTTCGCCGCAATCAGTTGGGTGGAAGCAACATAAATATTTTACCAGCCAGCCAGCCAGACTGACAGACAGACAAACAAGCAACCAGGCGGCAAAAGGGCCGAAAAGGACACGGGGGCATTTGATGGATCCAAGGCGATGCCACCACATAAAGTTGCAAAAGTTGCGGCATTTTCAAAATGCAAATTACCATGTGCGAGTTCTTTGGACGAACTCCTTGCCCGCCCGCCAGCACTCAATCAAGCCCCACACGAGCCCATCAATTAAAGGTCATTTACATGTCAATGCAGCGACCAGCAAAAACAACGAAAGCCCCCAAACAAACCGCAGTGTTTTGCACCCAACAAAACAACTCCTCTGTAATTGAAGCATTTTAGCCCACGTCATTCCTCAGATTTGTATCGCCCAAGGAAGGTCAGAAGCGTAGGTGGTTGTAGTTCTTGAAGGAATAATTGAGAAATAACCAAGGAAATTAAATAATACCTTTGCCTGAATGTTTATATTCAAGAAGTTCCTTAACTTCAATTAAAACGTAGTCCATATTTAAAAGGAATTTCAAAAAATTAAAGGAATTGCCTTTCTCTAAAAAGAGCTAGATTTAAATAGGGATAATTAACTTCAATAAAAAATCATTTCTGATTAAAATCATATATGAAAATTCAACAAAGTTTATTCTAAGCCTTTTTTGTTCTCCAAAATTCTTTATTAAAATTCATTGATTTTCCCAAAACTATTTAAAACTTAACCATAACAAACCTTCTATAAACTACGCCCCTGCATTCAGAACCCTTGCATGTTTATAGCCCCCTTTTGGCCCTCTGCTCCTTGTTTTTTTTGGTTAGTGGTTTGAGTGCAAAAGACTTTTGTTACGAAATTGCAGTTGCTGTTGCCAAATACTTTGCAGTTTGTAATTTTAACTGCGTTGCAATTTGTTAAGTGCATTTGCCCGTAGTTTGTTTTGTGGTGTAACCATCAAAAAATAAAGTTATTAAACTCACGAATGGTGTGGAAGAGAGGGGCTTCCAAAAATTATAGTTCAATTTTGTTGAGAGCTGGAAGGAGACTTTAGGTTTACCAATTTGAAATCGCTTTAATTTTCAACAGCATTAACACGAAGGCACACAGGGACGGACTGCTGACGGACAAACAGAGGCCAACAAACGATCCTTTGTTTCGTCAACATCATAATGTCGCCCGCTGTGCTGTTTCCGCGACAGCGACTAAAAGTCCAACCTCCCTCCATTCCATCCCCACCATTCATGGCACTTCCGACTTACCCAAGGCCCCACCCAGCTTAACCCACCCAGCCACCCACTCAGACACGGAGTGTACTCCCATTCTCTCTCCTGATTTGCATTTTCGACATTGTTTGGCCTGATGATGACTGCCACGCCTCCGTTTCAGATGGGGAACCCATTACCACCCATCAGGCAAGCAGCAGCACCCCGTTGTTGCCGCTTTCCATTGACGGCAATTTATGTGTTGCATTGTTTATGACAGATTTATCGCAAGTTAATGACATGCGACCGCTGATTTATATAGCGAACACAAATATGCCAGCCAAATGACGCGCAGCTGACAGAGGAAAGCATATACTGGCCACAGTCTGATGCTTAATGTCATCGAGTAGGATCTGGTGGCTAATGAGCATATATACCTGATCGAATCGAAAGGGAATATATTCCATTTGATCTCCCATCAATGGGATGAGTGCTGATGAATAAGCAAAAGGCTCACAAAAAGCGTACTGGACAAGCGAAATAATTTTCACATTTACACAACTGGAGATAATTTGTTGTTTCGTCCTCAGCTTTTCACTTGGTCTTAATACCCTTTCGGGGGGGTTTTTTAGCTTGATTAAAACCCGAAAAAGGCTTAGCTTATTACTAAAAAAATATAAACTAGTTTCGGTTTACCTTTATTCAATTTGAAGGAATATTACTTCTTTCAAAATGTTATTATGATCTAAGAAAAGTCATTAATTGGCTGAAGATAAAATCCAAAAATTTGTAGGGTTTTTAGATTACAGAATTCATACTCGAGAATTTTAGCTAAACTTCCTGCAAAAGCTGATTCCTTTAATTGGGTTTATACCATGTTTAAAAACGTGTTTAATTTGGATTGAATTATGGTAACTCTTTTGTAATATTTCTTAAAATATTTGTTACTAATTTTGTAATAATATCTGTTGTTGTAGAATTAATTTTTAATTTTATTTCCCTCCTAAAGTGCATAGAGCAAACAATCTTCGGTTTTCCCAAGATGCTTTTCCTTCCTCATTGTTCTTGCATTTTCTTTTTCTCCTTCCGATGTTGCTGCTGCTGCCGGGGTGCTGTAATTTTAATAATGAGAAATTGTCAGCGCATAAAATGAAGTCCAGACGACGACAGCTGACACAACAAGCCGCAGTAGTGAGCCACCAGTACCACCACCGACTGCCACCACCCAGTCAGCCTCCACTTTTAATTTAAAGCTTTTGCACATTTACGCGTCAGATGCCCCGAACCTATTGTTGTTGTTGGTGTTTTCCATGGTGTTGTCAGTTGTTGTTGGCCGTATATAATAATAAGTGCGCGGCAAGTTGGCCCTCTTCTTCTTGTTTGAACTTCCTTTTTGGGTTCCCGGCCATGCAAATATTTATATGCCAACGTTGGAACTTTGTTGATTACAAAAAACGGAATGAAATCACAAAAAAAAGCGAACTGAAGAGCCAAACAGGAAAAGTGAAAACATTTTTTTGTATATTGTATATCCTTCAGTTGGATTTTTGGGGTAAATTTATTTTTCGGGGGAAGTAGGTTAAGAGAAAGCACACACAACAATTTTTCAAGGTTCAGTGCAGAGGAGAGGCTCTTGTAAGAATAAGTTTATTTGGCCAAAGGTCAAGAGTAATATACTTGTGTATATATACTATGCTGTATATGTGCATGATCCTTTTGCGTGCTGTGAGAAATGGAATGCGATTCGCCTCCTTTCTGCTTTTTTCGGGGTCAGTCGTATATTTCAATTAAAGCTGAACATGCAAAGCATAAAGAATAAAATCGCAGAGGCTGAAGTCGACTTCGAATACGGTTTTTTTGGGAGGCCTGTGAAATCCGAGCTCATCGTGTGTTAAAGCTAATAAAAAATGATTTATGCGTGCGGAAAGAAAGGCAATTCTTGGGCAAAAAAAAAAAAAAACAAAAAAACGAAGGCAGAACTTCCCAGGGAACTTTGCGGTGGTTAATGCTTGCGACTCGCTTGCCTCCGAGACTTTCTTTCCCCGACAAAGTCGGGTAATTAACACGCTGCACAACGTTGGCCACAAGAACCACGGAGCTGCAACACCTAGAACAATGCATAAATCTACTTTCCTGGTTCAATGCGCCGGCTGTGGTTGGCAAACGTGATTAGAAAAGAAAACCAAAAGCGAGGGAAGAACTAGTTTTTCCTACCTACCTACCTTTGGCATAATGGGAAATCGAAGCCGAAGCCGCTGCAGCAAAACGGTAAAAAGCAGCCACAACAGCATAAAGAACAGCAGAACTTTGGCCAACTATGGCTCTAATGAGTAGCGGGGAGGAAGCTTAGAAAGTGCCAGCACGAAGCCACTGGAAACCGAAGCAGGGCACCACCGCACCACGACTGTTGCTGTTGCCTGTGAAATGAATCGTTTCTGCCACATTCAAAAGGCTTTCTTTCAGAGGCAGCAACTTGGCCAGCGAAGCGCGAATTATGCCCATGAAACATGTGTAAAA
Organism: Drosophila truncata; assembly: GCA_008042515.1. Lineage (NCBI taxonomy): Eukaryota > Metazoa > Arthropoda > Insecta > Diptera > Drosophilidae > Drosophila > Drosophila truncata. The sequence continues at coordinate 157,423 of VNJQ01003521.1, read as the reverse complement.
GATACCGAGGGAGTTGCAATTGAAGTAATTACAATTGCATGGCCAACAAAGACGGCCAGATACATTCTAAATGCGCTCAACAAAGGCTCAAAATTGCTCAAAAATGCATACAAAAGAAGAGGCAGAACGAGAGCTGGAGCGAGACTTGTGTATGAATGCAGAGCATGAATGAAGACCCAAATGCATACACAAATAAATTAGCAACTAAACAAAAAACAAAGGCTGGCAAAGGGGAGCGATGTAATTATGTAAAAAAGCAGGGCGCGCGTGCATCCATAAGATACAAAAAACAGAGGGAGAGAGCCAAATGCACATATGCACAGATGCACAGAACGAAATTTTTATTTGGCAAGGCCTTCTGTGTGTGCTGACATTTATGAGAGAGTAACATTTTTATACCCTTGCAGGGTATTATAATTTCAGTCAGAAGTTTGCAACGCATTGAAGGAGACATCTCCAACCCTATAAGGTATATATATTCTTGATCAGCATCAACAGCCGAGTCGATCTAGCCATGTCCGTCTGTCTGTCCGTTTCTACGCAAACTAGTCCCTCAGCTTTAAAGCTATCTGAATGAAACTTAGTCTTCTATGTACTCTCACTCGTACATATGTCGGAACGGACGACTATACCATATAGCTGTCGAAAAAAATTTATAACTTTGTCAGTTGTCAATCAATTTTAATTTTAATGTTCATATGCAATCTGCAAGGGTATATAAACTTCGGTGAGCCGAAGTTAGCTTCTTTTCTGGTTGGTAATAAAATAAATACCCAGACATTTATGGCCCCTGAGGCGAGAGTTTTATTGACTCGAAGTAATGGCTTTTATTTAGTTTCTTGAGCATATTCTGCATAGTCTTCTTTATGAGAGCTTTTAGATATAAGATTTTAAAGTTTTCTCAATCACACAATCAAATTTTTAGAAAATGCATCTAAATTTTCCTCCCTGTACAGAATGTATCTTCATATATGCCTTGTGTGTTTGTGCGCGTGCCTGGCAACCTGGCAACACATTTGCACATTTCATTATTTAAACAAAAAGCAAGACACGGCTAAAGGGCTGCTCCAGGGAGTGTTGGTGGGGGGAGGGCAATAAAAATTATGCATGCCATACTTTTATTAACATCCATTGAGAGCTGAGCCCGCCCTAAGCAGCGCTCATTATGCCCAGCATCCACGGAAAGCCAGGCATGTCTATTAAAATTAAAATGCGCTCAGCTCTTTTTTTATTTTTTATTTTTCCTTCATAATCTTTCATTCGCAAAGTAAGAGAACCAAAATTGCCACACAAAACGCGCTCCATGGGTGGCAACGGGGCGGGGGGGAGTTTGGTGGGGAAATGGTCTGCCACTTCAGTGATTTTCAATATGAAAATGCAGCCAGACAGAGCTGACAGACAGACAGACAGACAGTTGGTTTGGGGGGAGAGTTGTTTCTGCTGAATGCATGTTACCGCATGCTTGGGTGAATACGAATACGAATGCAGGAACATTATGTGGCAGGCAAGAAGGGATTGCGGTTTTCAGCCCATGCAAATTAGCAGATATATATCTGCAATAAACGCGATACATGCGGATATCAGATACCAGATAGCAGATAACACAGAGCCTTGCATTTATCGCAACAATTTAAAGAAACTGGCAGAACAATGTAGGAATCGAAAATGTTTGCATTTCAAGATTTGTTTGCACTGGAAATTATCTTAGCTTAAAGCTAACTATTTAACATATAGATTTAAATGATCAACTTAAATGCTTTTTAACATTTAAAGCAATAATTTTGAGGCCTAAAAATAAGCCATGAAATAAAGCTGAAAAGTAACGTGAAATCTTGTATTGCCAGCTCTTCCACAAAATATTTCTATAGCTTCACATTTAGAAATATTTATTTTCCGTTAATAAATCCCCCAAACATATATCTTAAAATATATTTTTTCCTAAGCAGCATCTCAATAAATTGCTTAAGCTGTCGATCCATAAAAAGTACGTATGTGCGTGAGTTGGTGAGCAAAGTGCTTCGATAATCCCTGCTAAACATGCGATTTGAAATGGTGAACAAATCGAAAGCCGAATCTGTACCGAAAGTCAAATAAATATTTAAGGAAAAATAACAAATTTCGTATTCATACAATTTTTGGCACTGAATCCTTGCTCACACACACACACACACACACGAGAAGGCAATTGAATTACAAATGCTTCAGGAGTTGTCAGTTTAGATAACTGGCAATTTGTATGCGGCGAGCAATTAGAAATTTTTGGGCCTCAGAATAAAATAACACAATAAGAGATAGGACACACACGCAGCAGGACAGACAGACGGAGATGAGCTGATGAATTTAGTGAGGAAGAGCTGGCCATGCATACAGAATAAACAAAGAAATACAAAGATGTTTCCTTTATTTATGACCCGGCCAGAAAATATATTCAGATGTATGTAGATTTGCCAAGTTTATTTCACTCTTTCCAAGCCCCCTTTTTACACATTTTTAGGGGGCGGGGAAATAACCGAATTACACAGGACTCAGGACGACCTGACCTTTCCGAGAGCTGCTGCTGCTGGGGTGAAATTTGTTATTTATTTGCAATCCGAGCTTAGTTCTTAATTATTTTCTTGAAACTGTTTCGTAACCAAACAAGAAAGCTTTTTGCATTTGATTCGATTGGACTAGAGGAAAATTGAATAAAATTATTCCAAAAATTTGAATATTCTTTTTAGTTCCCAGTTGCGAGCTTCGAGCTCCGAGTGATTCATGTCAAGTTGCCAGGAGGCAGGCTCACCAGCGTAATCCTTTGGCTGTCCCTGTCTCTCGTCTGCATTACACGCTCTTGACTTGCAAATTGTTTGCGGTTATGGCCTGCATTGCGAGTTCTAAGTAACAGCCAGCTTAATTAAATTAAGCATACACACATCCCGTCACGAGGGATGTGTCTCATGAATAGGCATTACGTATGCGTTGAAATTTAAGTGGCTTACACACACGTTTCTCCGCGCGGACATGCTTGTTTGCCACTCTTGCATATGTATGACATAATTAGTGTCATAATGACAGCGTCACCCACACAAATACACACACACACACATATGAGTGTCCTGGCACTTGTCTAGCTCTCTGAAAGTTGAAAAGTCGCTGAAGAAATGGCCCCACCTTCAGCCACCTCATTTGGAATGCTAATAAGACGCCATCCATCGTCCTGTCGCCTCTCGCCTCTTTACTCTTTACTAATTTGCATATTTTTCACGCTTTTTTATTGCAGTAAATTACTTAAAAATACATTAAAAATGTACAACCGTCTGCAACTGCATCTCTAAAGAAATAGGGAGAGGACACAAAAGGATAGGACGAGGACAATTCAGCGTAAGGTAAGTGAAAATAAATATTATTACTGCCCTTCTAGCCAAGCTTATGAATATTCATTAAAAATAATTATAAATTATGCAAGCAAAGCGGGCCAAAGAAAACATAAATTAACTAACATAAACGGCAAATAGAAAAAATCCCCCTGGCATCCATTTATTTATATATCATTAAATATTACAGCATTCAATTGAGCTCGGTTTTCATTTAGTTTTATTTTTTTTCCCGTCAATTTTTCCTTTGGTTTCCTGTTTAATTGAGCATAAAGCTCACTGCAAATATAAATAAATTGCATTAAATAAATATGTTTTGGGAAATGGACAAACAAAAAATTACTGGAATGAAAACCGCAATTATTTTCACAAAAGTGCAACGCTCTTAAAAAAAAAAAACAAGTAAGAGAGAGAGAATAACGAGAAAAACTTTGGCGATCAAACACACAAAAAGCACTCGAAAAAGCGCACACACAACACTTCTAAATTTTCAGCGCTTTTCCCAAAGAGTTCATAACTTTTATCACTCACTGTCAGCCCCACAACCACACACACACACACGTTCTTGGCACTTGTTGTTACTTTTTTATTGCCACCCCTCCGAAACGCCCACGGCAAATGCAAAATGCGAAAATGCATTGTGACAGCCATTTTTTTGTTTTAAATGTCACCAGAAGCAGGCAAAAAAAAAACGAAAAAATACGTATGCGCCACAAACACTTTGTCGTTGGTGTTGCATAAGGAAAAACACTTTTTAAACATTTTCAGCGGCACTAAAACAAACGGGAAAATTCACAAAAAAAAATTACTGAAAGACTTTATGCGGCGGCTCCAACTATTAATACACTTCTGTTGGTAGTAACACCCACAATCCCTGCTTTCTATTGTCATACAGAAGGCTTTGGTGGAAGAATATTTGGAGAAAAAATACTTAATCTTTAAAATATAGTTTATAAATTGCAGTTTTGTTTGAATATGAGTATAAAAAAATATATTAAAGTATACTCCTCCTATCTGCCCCACAATTCCCTTTCTAAAAGCAGAAAAATAAATTATAGGTCCGATTTCCTCTGTGTAAGCTGCCCTAAGCAGTATGTCACCCTTTCGAGCAATATATGGCATTTTTCGAGCTTAGTTGCAGCCAGATATCCTGCACAGTAGTCCTCAGCCCCCGAACTGGCAGACAAATTATGCGTTAAGGGTGCATCCCTGCGGCTCAAAGGGCTGAAGAAGAATTTAATTAAATTTGCACAAAGTTAGCAGAGCAGGCATACAAAAACGTACCAAAAACGTACCAGGAACCGAAAAAGCAAAGCACTGACAACCGAAGAGAGTGTGGAAAAAATGGCGAAAAATGTTTAAATTTCGCACATGGTTTTCAATTTCAAGTGACCTCTCGCGAGCGCCTAGAAAAGCGCCAGCTTTAGAGCCCATTTAATTGGTTTTCCCCACAGGGAGCTGCTGACCGCAAATTAAAATAAAAGCGAACGCTGATCCCAGCCAAATAGCCAAAAGAATACACACATATAGTGAGAACGAAGGACATTTAAATTTTGTAAACATTTTGTAACATGTGGAGTCGTCACAGGACAAACAAGGACAATGTTCGACGGTTTATTTGACTTTATGCAAATTGATTGCATAAATAATTTATGATTAAGGATCGAGCAAAATAATTTGCCAATTTAAATGCACAATTAGTTTAATTGATGCGCCGTCACGAATACTAAAAAAAAAAACACTCTCACACCCACAAATAGCTGCAATCAGAGCGCATCGAACTCGACAATTCTGTATTTGACAAATAAATAATGAAATGTTTATTTCCATTGCGAAAATGTTGCCATGTTGACAGTCCCCTGGTCGCCTTGCCTTGTGACACCAAAAAGTAGGCAACGATTTTTGATTTATCACCGCTGCATGTCGGTGTGTGCGGGGCGAATAAATATAAATACTTATGCACATAAATTGAAATGAAGTGCCAGGCACTTTTGTGACCGTTTCACAGATTTTAATCTTTATTTATCGCCATTGCGGCCTGGCATGGCATTGTCCCCAGGTCTCATCCTTTCCTTTCGCGGCTATTTGCTGAATTTATGTTAAGCAGGGCCCTGGCCGCTCTCTCCCTTTTCCCGACTCTCTGATAAATGTTAATGTCTCTATAAATGCGTGTGAAACATATATCAACACATTGACCATAACCATTTTAAATGTTAATCAAAGCGTTGACCGAAAATCTATCAATATTTATACATATTTAATGCCTGCCCAGAGCCCAGTGGGAGCTGTAGAAAAAAAATATATAGAAAATAGACGACAATAAATAACCAAAATCAGAGCATAAAAAACATCGAAATTCGTTCGGATTTGAGCCGACAATGAAGGACAAACCCCGTGCTTTTTTGGCTTCCACCGAAACCAAGTCGGACATTCATTGGTTCGATTTTCGCTGCAACGGATGTGGTGACGGTCGCTATATATATACTATATCCTGCGCAAATATGCACACAAAATTGTGATTTTACAAATAAATATTGTTGTGGGATTAGGCCTGGCCGTCACAGATAACTGGGTTTCCAGGGAATGATTTTTGGGTAGACTGAAATATGCTCTCAGTTTTAGAGGGAAAAACAAAAGAATTCTTAAAAAAAACTTTCAAAGAACTCATTTGGTTACGTATTTATCGTTATAACAGAATCGTAAGAGGTTACGATTTATATTCATTGAAATCTCTTCCTAGTTTTAACGAGCAAAGTCTTAAAGTTTGGCGACGCCAAGCTAAGAGGCAATGGCGCCAAGGAAACTCGCTAAAGTGTCTTAATTATCGCTGCAACTTTGGCTTTTCCGTCTGCTTGCCAAAAAAAATATGGCCCCTATTGAACTGGGCCCAAACCCAGGACAGCCAGGGCTTAAATGGGCAATAGCAGCAGCAGGCTGGCAGGGTCGTGTGCGTTTATTTATAACAAGCGCAAAATGTGCACAATTAGCGCTATATATGGCATCGGCCCAGAAGGGGATTCTTCCTCCGATTCCGCCGCCATAATCATGGCCAGCAAGCATGCCATTTAAGGCCCCAACGCAGAACTTTAAACGTGACTCACATTTCAACGTCGAACTAAAGCAGAACAACTGAGGCACAATCGGGATTGGGATCGGGGCTGGGGCTGGGGCTCAGGAGTAGGGGGTTCTGCGGGTCTGCGAATTAAGCTGCATACAATAAAACACAGCGCGAATTATGAGGGCCGGCAAAACAGTCAGCAAACAAAAACAGCAACGGAAAACGGCGACAGCCAGAATAAATAGAAATCAAGAAAGCATAAAAATGCCCACAGACAAAGCGAAAGCCAAACTTTGAATGCAAGCAGGGGTACGAAAAATTAAGTAGTTGTTGGAACCTGTCCCCAAAGATTAAAGACAACCCAGTGCCCGAGGCTCCTACATTGTTGTCGTCGTCGTCATCGGTTCTGGTAATTGCGATATGCACTCAGAAAGAACTATATAAAAGTGGGAAATTTGATTAGTCAAGAAATTTACAACAATAAATTAAGTAAAAATACTGATATCGGTATTAAAGAAGTAGTATTAAATGCTGAATATTTCCTAGATATTCCCACCTTTTGTTAAGTATTTTTTGTAAGTGTACGCGTGCCTCTCGTGGCAATTGGCCACACTTGGCGGCTTGTCGATGGCTTGGATGGGTTGGCCCAAAACAGCTCAGATGGGTTGGGCTGGCCGACCGGCCGAAGAGACAGCAGGCATTATGCTGTATTATTTACAATATGAGGGCCAATGGTCGTGGTGGTGGTGGTTCGCCTGCCACTTAGATACGTACTCGTATCCGTACCTCGTACTCGTCGAGTCGTAGCCATAAAACGCTGTTTAAACGAACGCCGGCGGAGCGTGCAATGGACGACATTTTCATTTACGATGCCAGCCAGGCTCAAATTGAATGCGAACGGGGGACTGGCTGGGTGTCTATTATTTTATTTTCCTATTCTGCCAGCGGCCAGTACTGCTGCTGCTGCTTCTGCTGCTGCTGCTGCTTCTGCTGCTGTCTTCCTACCGTCGAGTTGTTTATTTATGTGATGGACTGTGCGTGTGTGGAAGTTGCAGATAAATTTACTTAGCCGCCGGAGGAGGAGGAGTGAGGAGTGAGTGCTCCGCTCCTCCAGTTGAGCAACTCCGGAGCTTAAGGAAATGACAAGTTGCAAGTGGAAGAGTGGACTTGGACTTGGCCAGGGAGATTGATGGTGCTGCTCCATATGCTGCTTCTCCTGCTGCTGGAATAATCAGCCAGAGGTCCTAGCGAAAGCTATAGCGTAAAGATGTCCCACCTTTGTACGCCCAAACACAGAGATAAAAAAGGACTTCAAATGCTTGAAATATATTATATTATATTCAATGATTTATGCGGTAATTATTGACCGATAATCCGAGTGCTTTAATGCACTGATTAACTGATTAACCTGTGATTTATACCTTTTAATTAATTGAGCTCAATCAATGATTATATCTAGTAAAAATAAATAGGATATTATTATATCAATCCTCTACATATAATTTATTATTATTTTGTGCCTAATTTATATAATTTTTCCGCCATGTACTCTTGAGCTTTTATACCCCCACGTCATCGCCTGGTGAGTGGAAATCAATTTACGTTAAATGTTTGCCCATCCACCGAATCTAAACACGGCTGGCCGCATCAACCTGGCTGACAGGATGTGCGCTAAGTGAGCCAAGGAAGGAGCTGTGTGTGGATGCGGAGGAGTGGAGAAGCAGTCAACCGCAGAGAGTATCCATTTGAGTGACTTTGGGGCAGGGCAGGGCCATAGTTCGGTGATCGGTTGGGGTCCAAGGCAAACTAGGGTAAACAATTGGCCGAAAGCGCTTCTGGCCAACCTTCAAGGCGTGTAGCATAAACAGAAATTGCTGTGCATCGACAGCACCCATCATCATCATCATCATCAACATCAACATCATTATTATTATCATCGACGAAAGCCTGGCCAACAACAATGCAAAGCCGGGACCTATTAAACTTGAATGCGTGACGCATGCTTGCTGGCTTGCTGGCTTGCCGGTTCCGCCGTTGGCTTAAAAGAAGCACCCATCCGACCATGGGCTCAACAAGTTTTTGCATTTGTCTCGGGCACGAGCGCATTATGCTAAAAAACTTTGCGAAAAACTTGGAGACTTGGGGACTTGGGGACGACAACATGATTAACAGACAAATGACATTACAAAGCCTTTCACTTGGCGACTTCTTGGAGGCAAAAGAAGCGCGAAGGAGGAGTAAAGCGTTTCGCAAGCCGAAGTTTTAATGCTCTGACAGATGTTAAAAAAATATTATAGCTAATATTAAATTATATATACAAATTTATCGTTAAAAAACATTTAAAACTCTTTAAAAATGGCACTTAAAAGCTTCTACGATAAACTACAGGCAACTAGGTTCTCTTTTGATTTAAATTTAATTTAAAGTTAAATACAAAAAAACATATATTTTAAATAACCCTACAAGCTCTGTGACATTATAATAAATACCCCCAGTTAGGGCCTTAAAATTGCAGCCGTTGCCTGAGCAGCTTCAGCATCGCCTCGCGCGCCTTTCTATTTCCCAGACAATGAGCTGGCTTTCAACGAGATCTTGAGAGGCCCTTCGCAAAAATAAATGGAAGAGTGTGAGAGTGGAGGAGGAGGGACTGCGAGGAATACGCAAATCAGGTCTTAACCCCTTTTTCTTTCATCTGCTGTAAGTTGAACTTTCAGTGAGCTGTGCAGGCTGCCAAGAGTAATGAGCGAGCGAGTATCTTATGGATTTGTCGCTGACTTTGAAGTTGCTTTTTGTTCGTCTTGAGCTTGAGCCCTGCTGATGCGTTTACTAATAGAAAATTTTGCATTTAAATGGGAGCATTCCCTGGCACTCATTCCTGCAGGCACTTCTCCTCCTCCTCCTCTATTCCCTGTCTCCAGATGGTGCACTTGAGCGACTCGCCAAGCCCGTCGGCGGTTTGCACTTAGGCCAAGGCGTTACTGCGAAAGCAGCTTCAAGATATTTTCAATTCACAGCGGCTCGAGTACTTTTGGTTGCTCCTTTCCTCCTTGGAATTTTGATGCAGAAAAAAATATGCAGAAAGTGTAAGCCATAAATAATAAAAGCGGATTTAATGTATTCATCTGAGGGAAGTCTTAACCTTGCGACGCGACGTTTGTGAGTAATTAGCCTGGGTGCAGCAGAGAGATGTTTTACACTTATTTAAGGGATTTTTTTATATTAAACAATATATATATAAATGTGCCTGAAAGATTATTTATACAACAAATAATTAATAAAAAATCCTTTAGCTATATGTACATATTTATTAAAATAATTGAATAAACTTGCTAAACTTATTCAGAAAAACCTCTGCTAGCTGGAAATAATCACAACATTTTCTTATTGATATATAGACATTTCTAATAACCAGTAAATTGCTTTATTATTAAAAAAAAAAGCTTTCCTATTTTTATGTTAACTTGCAGTACCAGTAATAAAACAATCCTTTAGCTATACTTATTTATAAAAATAATTGAATAAACTTGATTAACTTAGTCAGAAAAACCTCTGCTAGCTGGGAATAATCATAACATTTTCTTATCGATATGTAGACATTCCCAATAACCAGTAAATTGCTTTATTATTAAAAAAACCTTCCTATTTGTATGTTAACTTGCAGTACAAGTATGTTGCAGCAGTTGTGTTTGTGGCAGACAGACGCTGCCACATTGCCAATCACACATATTGAACAGTTTCCAATTTTGCGATATTAAGACCCGCTTAGAGACTCTTCACATGCTGCCAGAGAAACACCATCCCACCATCCGCCCCAAAGTACATCTTGGGAGTGGTGTTCGCTGGTTGCTTGGTGCTCCCTGAGATGATGGCGAACACAGATGTTTACTTAAAGCTCCGGTTCGGCAATACATTGGCCCATCTGGCTGGCTATATAAACATGTCTCGGCTGCCGCTCACCAAAGTGTTGGAGGCGATGCCTGTAAAACCAGAAACATGGGGCCAAAAGACTTGCAAAAGTTTTTGGGGGAATTGAAATCCTTTGGCAAACACAACCCACACACATGGAAAGGGGGGAAAAGGAAAATGAAACATTGCCAGTGCAGTGCAGGGATACAAAAACCGCACTTGGCCAGACTTTCCGTTTCCTAGGAGCTGGGAAAATGGGTAAAGAAAAGCCCCTCACTTGCTGACTGTACTTCACATGCGTGTAAGAACTTTTCTCGAGCATTTGTAAGTTTTTAATAAGAAATTGTTAAACAACTTGTTTAGCTTTTTTTGCCACTCTCCTTGGCAGCAGCAGCAGCAGCAGGAGCTGGAGAGGCTGCTCTAGCCGCTTGGCAGGAATGGTAGTAATTAGTCATGTTGATTGATGAATGCGAGCTGGAGCTCTAGAGCTCCCTTGGTCCTTGCCAATTTCAGTTGGCATGGCAATCGCTTCTGCACATGAAAATTGGGGAATTGAAAAATTCATTTAAAGGGCGCACACAATATGTCAACGCCATTTAAACGCTTTGGCATTGCTATGGAAAATCCCCCCACCGGCTGAGTATTAAGAAAACTTAACCATTTAATGGCTGCCACCACGCTGCTGCTCGACAATAATAAAATGCTCTGCGGCAGGCAGGCATCCCGAAAGCCAATTTTCCAAGAGCACGCTGCGGGCGGTGCGACGACTATTAAACATCAGACACAAACCTACACGAGCGCCTCCCCACTTGAGTGGTTCCTTGGATTTCCTTGCAGAAGGGAAGGCTTACATTGTGTACTCCTTGGGTGAGCAATAAAAATCCAAGGTGAAAGCGAGCTCCAGCTCCTGCTGCTGCTGCTGCTGCCGCAACCTCATCATGCCTGCCATGCCTGCGGTTGTAATTTAGTGTGCCTAATGAATTTAGTACCGTTACATACCGGAAGCGAGCATGTGAGTGCAAAAATGCGCACTCAACTGGAATGTCTGTGAATCTCTGTACACTTGTGTGTGTGCGTGCGGGTATTGGGGGCTTTCCCAGGACTTCTACGAGTCCTGTGTGTGAAAATGTGTGAAAAATCTGCGCGTTGGCAAAACTTCGTTAACCTTTATTAACGACACCGAGCGTCTAATTAAACAAGACAAAATTTTAAATCGAGCGGAACACACACCCTACACCCTACACCCTACACCCTACACCCTACACCCTACACCCTATAGGGTGTATACACCCTACTGCTGTGTGTGTTCATAATTTCCCAGCATGTGTGTGTAAAATGAGCAATTATTTTTAATTGCCTGGCGGGATTAAATTGGGTGCCAGGGCAGGATTCAATTAATTGCCAGGACCCCTCAGAGAGTAAGGCATAAAGCTAGGCTAGTAGGGAAAATGGAACTGGCAACACTTCAAGCCTGATTGCGTCCTAGTCCTGGAGTCCGGGACCCGTTCCGTTCCGCTCGAGGCAAGATGTCAACAAACGATACAAAAGGGGGAACCCAAGATTAGATTGCATAAACAAAACGCGCTCGGGATATCAATGCTGCGGATTGAACCAGCCAGGTTCCAGCTCGTTGCTGGATATTTACACGGCCAGCGTGGCATAAAGGCGAAAAGTAATTTTCCTAAGTGAATATAAATGTTTAAAATCTTGGCAAGAAAAGCAGCTAAGGCAGAGCGCCAACAGCAACAACAATAGCCAGCTTGGCGAGCTTTACCAACAGGATACACACAGGGAGAAATTATAAGCTGGATTTTAGCTGCTTAGCTTTCAATTTAAGGTGTTTTTCTGCTAAAAAAAAACTATTATAAGAAGCTTATTGATTTATTACCTTTAAAAGGATACAAAATCTAAGATATTTCAACTTGAATGTCTTTTTTTTTCTTCGTGTAACTGACTTGACTCTCTAAGAAATTTAAAAGGCAAAACACAGCACGTTTTGTAAGTGAAGGTAGTAGTTTCTTCTGGGGGGAGGGTCGGACTCATTGGGTGAAAAGTGCTTAAAGTTTTATGCGAAATTGAAGTCGGCTACACAAATAGCCAGGCAGGAGGAGCTGGCATCACCATTAGCTGCCAGAGTATGGGGGAAAAACTTACTTGCCTTGCATAAGCCAGGCACGAATCCTGGTCTACGAAAACAAGGTGTTGAGTTCGGAAACGAACCAACCGAGTACGAGACTGCCGCGTGTCTATCCTGCCATCTAATAGCTTAAAGGCAACTCAACTCGATATCTGCAATCTGATGTGGCCAGGCAAACATTTAGCCAAACACAATGCCTTCGATTTGCAATAACTATCAGCATTCGACAATATTTCGATAGCAAAACACTTTCTAGAACAAATAAACTGTCTAATCAATGTTCGGAAATTCAATTTAAATTCTTATTGTTTAAAAATCCAAAAGATATTTAAAGTGCGTCCAGCAGATGCAGATTTTATGGTTGAACGGACATTTTCTAAACATTTTGCGGAGGCGGAGGCGAAGGAAAATCAATAACAAAATTTTCACAGCCCGAGGCGAAGCTCGGCGAAAATTTCATCTTTGTGTCCGGCAGTCGTCCTAATTAATGAGGAAAAGTCACCAATTTGAAAATCGAATTACAGCGCGCATAATTAAATTGCCTTATCAAAATTTCATTCAAAAGCGTCTGTCTGTCTTTTTCTTTTACACACAAGTCCTTGGGGGGGGGGAGGGACGACAAATGCAATCTGGCCCAAAAAGTTGCCTTTTTTAGAGAGAAGACTACGAGTGACGAGCGACAGCTAGGAGGCCGAAACTTTTAATTGAATTCCCTTCAAATTGTTCGGTAATGGGCACAATTAAATTGTCACCATCAGGATTGAGGATTGAGTTGGGGACAGGACGACTTCAATGGGGAACGGAGATTGAGAGCAAGGACTTGACGAGAGGCTTCAACGAAAATCTCGTATTATGCAGCACTCGAGCGCATGACAAATTCATTAAATGCACAAAGACCGTAAAGTGCCCCGATGTCCACTTGCCACACGGAGCAACAGGAAGTGGAAAAGGACCTAGGAGCACGAGCATGAGCATGAGCACGAGCTCGAGCAAGAGCGTTTTACAAAATTTTATACACTCCCTGACCGTAATTACACCGCACAGAAGGACTCTGGCGGGGATTACGGAGGAACAGAAGCTGGGCGTGGTTTCGAGGTGAGCCAACCATGAAATGCAACATGGCCCAGGAAGCGAGCAAAAGGATGTGTGGCTGTGTGTCCGCTGTTCGTGCCATATTTATACCCGAGTAGGTGTCGCTTTGTGTGCGCGAGCGTGTCCTTGCCCAGGAGTCGGGATTTTCCGCCCCGCAGCGTCCGCACATTTAAATTGAATTCATTTTTCGGCGATGTATGTATGCCTGCGTGTGTGTGCTAATGAAATATTTTTGCCAGGCTGTCAAAAATTTTGACTGGCGCTTAATTAACTGTCCCTGATTAAGCCGCATTCAAAAGAGTTCACTTCACGCACAGCACTCACACTGTGCAAGGCATTTTCCACGCTTATTCCATTAAGGAATCGCAAATGTTTGTATTCAGTTTTATTTCACTTTCCATATAATTACTCCAAAGTTGCCACTCCCTCCGCCCACAAAGTCTCGCTGTCTTTTCATTTATATTTCAGAAAATTACGGTGCCTTTGGCTTGTCATTATGATAATGACAAATGTCTACTGTCAACTATTCCTCAAATTAAACTTTTATTAATTACAGGAAGTAACCGGGAAAAGTCAAGGGCTAGAAAGCATTAAATTCCTTTTTTAAATAATTATTTGAGAAGTCTGAACTAGGTTTTTAAAAAGGTTTATGTTACGTCTAATTTCTCTTAATTTTGTTGAGAAGAGAAACAAAAATGAAAACCTTTCCTAGAGCATAGCTTTTCCTGTGCTAATTGCAGTCAATAAATTTGTGAAATAAATTAATAAATTAGGCTTATATTATATTATATATTATATCTGCTTTTAAATTACATAATTTTCTAATTTAAAATTATTTTTCTTGCCTACTTACAGTCCTAAAAAATAAAAGGGAACCCCAAAAAAACACCTACATAATAAATCCATCATGCGGCGACCAAAAGCAGCTACTGAGCTGTCGCTGCTCCTTCTGGCGGTGCTCCTCCAACTGGTCCATTGGCCAACTGCAGAAGCATCCTTCGGCCGGGATGAGTGCAACGAGCTGAGCGTGAGCACGGCCTGCCAGTGTGCACCCATCATGTCAGAGTATGAGATCCACTGCCCGGCCAACGAGGAGAATCCCAAGTTTCGGCTGAACATCCAACCCAGCCGGAATATTGTCTCCATTGTGTGCAATCTCACAGACACCTCGGACTACCAGCAGCTGCCGAATGTGAGGATCGGTGAAATTGATATGGTCACCATGCAGAGGTGCCTGCTGCCGGGACACACGCCCATTGCCGGGATCCTGGACTTTTTGGGCATACCCACGCCCAAGATGCTGATCTTCGAGAGCGACAACCTGGGCATGAACATCACCCGGCAGCACCTGGAACGTTTGCACAACCTCAAGCGTCTGCGGTTCACCTCGCGTCGTCCCACGCATATACCCGGGAACCTGCTCAACGATCTGCGCAACCTCAGTGCCCTGGAGCTGATGGCCAATATTGCCGAGGTGCCGCCGCATCTGTTTGACAACCTGGAGAACCTGGAGTCCATTGAGTTTGCCAGCAATCGGCTGAGGCGACTGCCACCTGGGATCTTTAGCAAAATGCCGAAGCTGAAGCACTTAAATCTGTGGAACAATCAACTGCACAACCTCACCAAACACGACTTTGAGGGTGCTAGTTCGGTGCTGGACATTGACATCCATGCCAATGGCATCGAGCAGCTGCCCCATGATGTCTTCGCCCTGCTCACGAATCTAACGGAGATCAACCTGAGTGCCAATCACTTCCGCTCCCTGCCAGAGGGTCTCTTCGAGCACAACCCTAAGCTGCAGCAGGTGCGAATCCTCAACAATCGGGTGCCACTTACCACGCTGCCATCGCGTCTGTTTGCCAACCATAAGGAGCTGAAGGTCATATTGCTACGATCCGAACTGGACACACTGCCAGGCGATCTCTTTGAGCACTCGACGGAGATCACAAACATATCGCTGAAGGAGAACCTGCTGACCACGTTGCCTGCCCGGCTGCTGGAGCATCAGGTGAATCTTCTGAGTCTGGATCTGAGCAGCAATCGGCTGACCCATTTGCCGGACAAGCTCTTTGAGCACACCACCAAGCTGACAGATTTGAATCTAGAGGATAATCTGCTGACAGGGATTAGCAGGTAAAGAAAAACTTTCGGTTATATATCTAAAATTATTATTTATAAATAAATCAAAATAATATTTCTTATTTCTATATTTTTTCTCACTTCTCAGTGAAATCTTCAGCAGACTGGGACACTTGCAGACTCTAATTATGAGCTGGAATCGTCTTCGCACCATTGATCCCAATGCCTTTGTAGGCGCCACTGAAATCAGGCATCTTCACTTGGAGCACAACGACATCAATCTGCAGCAGCCGCTCTTGGAGGCAATCCTCGAGGTCACAGGCAACTCTCCCTTTAGCCCATTGACTGAGCTGGAAACCCTTAATCTACGCAACAACTCGGTGCTGTTCATCTACTCCGACTGGAAGTTCCTGCTGACGCAGCTGCGAGTGCTGGACCTGAGCTACAACAACATCAGCTCGCTGTCCTACGAGGATCTGCAATTTTTGTCCAAGAACCGACTGCATGTGAACTTCACGCACAATCAGATTACAAGGATTCAAATGCCCTCAGAATTGGTGGTGAGCGAGGACATGGACTCGAAGGTGGTGCACGTGGATCTCAACGATAATCCCTTGGTCTGCGATTGCGTGCTGCTCCGGTTTGTCCAGCTGGTGAGGGGCGAACATGTGCCTGCGTACACCAGGCAATTCAAGTTACGCACAGACCGGCTGACCTGCAGCCAGCCCAGTGCCCTGCAGGCCATTCCCGTGCGCGAGGTGTTGCCCGAGAAGCTCATCTGTCCCCTGGACATCTCCGACGATCCGAGAGAGCGAAAGTGTCCGCTTGGCTGCAGCTGCTGGGTGCGAACCTTCGACAAGGCCTTGCTGGTGAAGTGCAACAGCGGGAATCTGACCGAGGTGCCCAGATTGCCGGATTTGCACAACAACCTGGACATAATGGAGCTGTATCTGGAGAACAATACACTCGTCAGCCTGCCTGCCTTCGATACTCGCGGCTACGATCAGGTGACCAGCCTCCATCTGGCTGGCAATAATCTCACCAGCATCGAGGTGGATCAACTGCCGCGTCACCTGAACCATCTGGATGTGAGCCGAAACCAACTGCAGGCTCTGAACGCCACTGTGCTGGGCTTCCTCAATCGCACCATGCCTTATCGATCGCTGAAGCTGGCCGGAAACCCCTGGAACTGCGACTGCAATGCCAAGCCTTTGCTGCTGTTTACCCAGGATAACTTTGAGAGGATTGAGGATCGCAATGAGATGATGTGCATGAATGCCGAGTCGCCCACACGGATGGTGGAACTGTCCACCAACGATATTTGTCCAGATGATCGTAGCGCCTTCATTGCCCTGGCCGTGGTGATTGCTTTGACTGGCCTCCTGGCTGGATTCACTGCTGCTTTGTACTATAAATACCAAATGGAGATTAAGATCTGGCTGTATGCCCACAACATGTTCCTGTGGCTGGTCACCGAGGAGGAGCTGGACAAGGACAAGAAGTTCGATGCCTTTATATCGTATTCTCACAAGGATCAGAGCTTTATTGAGGACTACCTGGTGCCGCAGCTGGAGCACGGTCCCCAGAAGTTCCAGCTGTGTGTGCACGAACGCGACTGGCTGGTGGGTGGACACATACCCGAAAATATCATGCGATCCGTGGCAGATTCGCGGCGTACCATCATCGTGCTGAGCCAGAACTTCATCAAGTCGGAGTGGGCACGCATGGAGTTCCGGGCAGCGCACAGATCGGCACTGAACGAAGGTCGTGCCCGCATTATCGTCATCATTTACTCGGACATTGGAGATGTGGAGAAGCTGGACGAGGAGCTAAAGGCCTACCTAAAGATGAACACCTACCTGAAGTGGGGCGATCCCTGGTTCTGGGATAAGCTGCGATTCGCCCTGCCCCACCGCAAGTCCCTGGGTAATGTGGGCAACGGAGCACTGATCAAGTCGCCGCTGAAGGGCTCCACCGATGACAAGCTGGAGCTGATCAAACCGTCGCCAGTGACGCCGCCACTGACCACACCGCCGGCGGAGGCCACCAAGAATCCGTTGGTGGCGCAGCTGAACGGCGGCACCACGCACCCGGCTATGATGATTGCCAATGGCAAGAACGGACTGACGAATCTCTACACACCAAATGGCAAGGCGCATCATGCCAATGGCCACATCAACGGCGCCTTCATCATCAACACGAATGCGAAACAGAGCGACGTATAGGACTGGGAGAAGGCGGAGCTCTTCCAGTTCGATCCCGACGATGAGCTATTGTTCCGTTAGAGAAGCGAGGAGAAGCCGCAACCCACTGCCACGGACGGAGGCGAAGGCGGAGAAGCACCCAGCTGAATGTATAAAGTCTAGAGAATATTATCGATTTTCCCCCCAAAGCTCTCCTAGCCTGCGCTTCAGTAAAAGTTTATAGAAGTTTCCAATTTCAATATTTCATGTGGCCTTTGTTAAGCGAAAGAATTAAAAAGAAATAATAGTTTGAGGAAGAAGAAGTGCAACTAGGAGGCATCACTCTGTTAAGTGTTATTTTTAAGCCTAGCCTAGACCCAGCAAATCTCATTTAATTAGTGATTATTTGTAAATTAGGATTACTTTATAAGCAGCTGCCGCTAAACAAACTGAGAATAGCTCAAGCTATAGCTTACCATGACCACTTTTATTTAAATATTTTACCATTGAACGGAGAGGAATCTCAACCGAAAAGGGAGTCCAACATTTGAACAAATCGAGCTTTATTTCGAACTAAAAACCTACTTATTATTTGTTAGAACGACAACCTACAACCTACAACCTACGACTACTGCAAGTAAGAGCCGCATGCAATACACATACGACGTATCCAAATAGTAGTATAGAATCTCTAATTGTGAACAAAAATAATGACAACAAATGCTACCGAAATGAGAAATACAAATTGCCTTCTTTGTATGTATGTATGTATGCTAGATATTTAGATCCTAAGTAACTATTATTCACCCACACACACACCTCTCTGTACATACGCTGAATGAGAATTTCTGTACTTTGAAAAAACAAAACAAAACGTAACGCACCAGATTTCCTATCACGAATATCAATTGTAATCTCACGCCCATTTAAACGACGCTATATAAATAAGTACATAGCCAACCCCCGAGTCATTATCCAATTTCAACGGAAAACCATTATCACGTCATCTACCAAACCATTAGGCTAGCCTCTTCATTCATATGAAATATAAATAATACAAAAAGAAACAGAATATCGTCTATGATACGTAAATGTAATTAAGCTAAAGTATGTGTATATCGTCTAAGCTATAGATTGGCTCTGATATGTAATGCCTAAGGTACCTACAAATTTACGCAGACACACTCATCTACTCTGTAACGCATATGAGTAAATTAATTCGAATTGTATATGAAAAACACATACATACAACGCAAAATAAAATATATTTTAAAAATTAAGCAGCTTTTGGTTGTGTTTATTGGTTGGGGGAAAGAATAAGGGAGGTCTCTCAACGTCTAGTCAACTTTTCTCGTCGGTTTTTTTATTGTCTAAAATATTCCTAGAAAGCTTGCATCTTAAAATCATGTTAATACCATTTTCTGTATTTATTTTTTTATACTTTTTATTATTTTAATATATATTTGTATACATTTAAAGTTGTACATTTATTAAGACTCGACTTAATTAACTAAAACAAACAAGACGCAAACAAAATTGTAAGTACAGACTGCATTAGAGTAAAATACAAATTGTTACAAAAAGGAATAGCATAAAAAGGACACTCAAGTGTCCAAAAAAATAGGAAATCACATCGTTAATGGAAGGAAACAAGCTGCCGCGCTATATAGCATATATATCTATAGCTGCCAGCGAAAATACGATTCTTGTGAAAGCATATTGCACTTATCTAAGCTATGGGGTTTGGGTTAGGCCTGGGATTATCTTTTCCATACGAAGGGTATATAAAATATATAGTGTGTGTATATATAGGTCCGTTAATTGGGTTGTGTATGTGTATGTTGTCGTCGTTGTAGCCTATGCATATTGTACAATTTTTATTTTATATCAACATCCTTAAGCAGTTCCCATACCCTTATCCTTACTTGTCTTCTACGGTTTTTTAGTTTTTTGTTTTTTTTTTAACTCACAATCAGTTCCATTTTTCAGTTATGTCTTTGGTGTTCAGTGTTTCTCACTTTGGGATCTTGCGTGTCTTTATCTAGCTAACTCTGTTCCGCTTCCGTTCCACCACTTTGTTTTTCCCCCTACTAATGGCCAAGACGTGTTCTTCACCTCCTACGACGACTTGGATTCCTTTTCGTCCACCTAAAGCAGCATGTCATCGTCGCTCTCGGTGAACTCTCCATTGGGCTCCAGCAGCAGATTGGCCTCCTCGTTGGACTGCACCTAAAGGATGGAAAGTTAGCTCCTGGCTTCTGGCTCCAACTCCTTCGGGCTGGTAACACCGACTGGCAAACTTACCCTGGAGTAGCGGACCGCTGAATTGCTGCGCCGGAAGAAGCGACGCACGCGCTGCCTTCGAGCCGGCGAAAAGGCGAATAGTCCCAGGCACGTCACACAGAAGGTCACCGACAAAATGGCCGCCAGGATGGCTGCGAATAAAAGCGAAAAACGGGGCGGATGAGTGATGGATGGCAGTGCAATCAGAGCGGGGCCAGCTGCACTTACTGCCCACGGAGGCCGTCGGCCCGATGGGAGTAGCGGCCGGATCGGGGCCAGCTGTTGTCGTTGTAGTTGTCGACGTGGCTGCCTTAGTTGGCTTACCCGCTGGTGAAGCCGTCGTAGTTGTTGTGGTGCTAGTGCTAGTGCTAGTGCTAGTAGAGCTGGAGCCACCGCCTGGGGCATCCTGCTGGGACACACCGAGGGAAAGGAACTGGCAGATGCTCGGCGTTCGCTGCACATAAAGCAAATTGCATTGCTGGTCCTGCAAGGAAACGGATTCTTGTAATTAGAAACTTTCTTCATTAAGTGCAAGGAAAATAAATAAATAAATTGATATGGAGGACCGAGGGCGGACATAAATTCCGAGTAAAATACGACGCCCTAACACTTGCACCATCCCCTCGTCCAGTGGCCTGCACAAATTTGTGGCGCAACAACTGCTCGCAGCTTGTTTCCGGCATCCTGGGTCGCCTGGAAAAACCCTCGCTGTGTTCTGTGTTCTGTATCCTGCGTTCTGTGTTCGCTGGCAACACTTTCACCCAAAGACCATTTCCGGCGCGACCAGCGACTGCAAAATGAAACAGCAAATGTGCGCATAATTTAAAAACTTTTGCGGCGCAACTGCAACTGGCAACTGGCAACTGGAGCTCGGCAACAACTGCAAGTGGCGAGGCAAAAACGCTCGCCAGCCCAAAGCTGGCTCAAACTTTCCCGTCACAGCGAGGCGCCGCACCAGACACGAACATGTCCGCGAGGAGAACAAGGTTGGGTCCTGAATTCGGGGTTGCCAGGAAGCGGTAGAGGGAGCAGCTGGAGCTGGAGCTAAAGGAGGTGTTGGAGGGAGCAGCAACGCATTAAAAAGTTTGCAGCCATTTAAAATCCCATTTCATTGAATCGCTAATTTTCCAACAGCGCCTCTGCCAGTAGCAGGACGAGTACCAGGAGCCACAGTTCCTTTTTGTTGCTACCCAAAAGTTGTCCTTCGTTGTGTACTATATATAGTATGCTATAATTGCACACATAATACACTGGGGGAAATTATTTAGAAGAAGGTATTTGATTTTACAAAGGAAACACATTTTAAAGAAATATAATAACAAATATAATGAGCTTTGAAAAGGCGTAACTTTTCAGTCATAGATCCGAATGAAGTCAAATTTAGAAGCTGTAATAAATATTCAATAAAGTATAATCATAGACAATTTCACGTATTTTTTGCAAAGTGTAGCGAAAAGTGCTATTTTCCGCTCTGCAGTTCAAGGATTAAAACGTGTTGGGGTTCTTTGGACGATAAGCTGTATTTTTTCACCCTTTTTTCCGCTTCTCCGCCCAACTGACCACAACATCTTGTTGGGGCTTAACCTGTTGAGCTAAACGGATGTATTAGCTGCTGTCTGCTCGGACAAGGAAATGCAAATATTAAAGATCCCAGGGAGAGTGTGTCGAGCAATTAACATCATTGGATGATCCCAAAAGCAAGGAGGCAGTGCATCGGTTTGTGACAGGGCCAGAGAACGATATGAATCGAAATGTGGCATGGTGATTGGGTGACAGAGGCCACAGCCCGCATCTGTGACATGGAAACCCCGCTGGCGATGGCGATGGCAATGGCGGCATTTGGAAGCGTTTGTCGGAGGTGGCAAACAGCTTGCAGCTGGTTTAAATTTGGGTCAATTGCCTGGTGCCACAAATGGAAAATCGAAGCCAAATGCAGGCGAGTCCTGGCTGGCTGGCTGCCTGACTGCGTCCTGTCTGGCCGGGTAAAACATAAAACTATCGACCTAGAAAAGCGGGCGCGGCAAATGTTTTCAATCAGCAACGCTTCCTCTGGCGTAATTTTTGCGTAATGGACTACAATGCGCCCTGATGGAGTCCTTTTTGGGGGGAGTCGACCTCAAGCACTAATTGCAAAACGTTTTTCGGGGCGGCGGCTAATGCAATCGGACCTGCGCCACTAATTACGATGCCATTGTGCTCGTGAAAATGGGGAAATATTTCAGCAACCTGCGGTTAATTGTCGTGCAAGCAAAGCAAACAATTATTAATTAGCTTAAAGAGAACCCAGCCGGCATCAGGTCCATGCCCTGCATGCTAATGATGCTGGGGCTGAGCTCCTGGAAAAGCCACAACAAAGTCGGAACCCTGGTCATTAGTCAAAGTGCTGCAGGCGAATGCAACTTAATTATATTATTTCTCCCACAAACACATACACTCACACACAAGGCAGGCTCAGCATCAGCATCAGGCTCAGCATAAAGGACCTGCTTTTAATTTAATTTCCTCCTGCCGACTTTTAGCCTATTCTAACCACAGGCCAAGGGTCACCTGGTCAATACATGAGGAGGTCACAGGGAACAAAGCCTGCATATATCTTGCCAGCTGATCCTGCGTGCCCGGATGACAACAAAGCCGCATGCGACACGAATGAACTACGGGAAACAAAAGCTCCAACCAGCAGCTGAACAGGTGAACGGGTGAAGGCAGGTGAAGACCTTAGACCAGGAGCCAGCAAGAAATGCAAAGCGAACCGCAAAAACAGAAATATGAAAAGACAAAGGACAAAGACACAGAAAAAGGGCTGAAAGCCAGGAAGATGCACAGGCAAAGCCGATTGCCAGGTGGTAAGCATAACAAAGGACACCTGCCGCACATTCCATGCGCCCAGGCCACCCGCCTAAGTCGCTGCCCCCCCAAAAACCACCGCTTCTTGCAAGGTGGCGGCTTTCCTGCGCCAGTTAGTCCGTGTCCCTGCTTGCCCTTTTCCGCAAACATATTTCATACATTCTTACTTTGAAGCCGAGTAGTCCCAGTGCCTTGTGGCGGCTCTTTGAGAACGGACCCAGCGACTGCCAAGACTTTTTATTCGCTTGCAAAAATTAAAAAGGGGAAAAAAACAAAAAGTAAGGCTTACTTTTGCAAAACGAAGAGAATTTACTCTTAAAAATAATATAGGAATTGTTTGCTATTTTTAATGAATTTATGGAAGGGAATTTACAGCCATAAAAGCTCCGAAAACTACAAGAAGATCGACATTTCTCCCATTTTTACACTAAAAATAACAATATTTTTGGCTTTTTTAATTATTTACAAGACTAAACCTACTTATACAGCCATAAACGCTCAGAAAACTACAAGAAGATCGACATTTCTTCCATTTTTACACTATAAATAACAATATTTATCGCCATTTAAAATATTTAAGAAACTTAACAAACTTAAAAATGTGGGAAACCGCTTTCTAATAACGTTTTAACCAAGCCAGATTAAGTAGAGAGTAAATATATTTCCAGATAACAGAATAGCCTTAAAAAGATGCCAATCAATACCACTTAACTGGATTGAGAGTGTCACCTTCGCAGTTACAAGGCTATAATCCCCATCTGGAAGAGTATATAAACAAGAAAAACCTCGCAAAATATCCCTACAGTTGCCGTGTTTCTTTGATGCGCATTTGGCAGGGCGCTGAAAAGCGTGCTACACTCTTTGTAATCCTTAGAGGAGCCAAGAACAAGAAGCGCCAGATGCCATGGCTGCTGATTCAGGTAAGAGGTTCCTTGCTTACAAATATATATATATATATTTGGTATCCTTGGTACTTACGCTGGAGATGAGGCTGCTGCTCTCCGTCTGGTTGCTGCATATCAGGCGGATCTGGACGTTCATCGTGCCTGCAAGGGATAACGTAAACGTAATAGGGCATTAGTTTCGAGAGCACTTTAATTAGTTCAAATGAACCCACATTCAAAACAATCTTAACCCTAATAAAAGCGTACAAAAAGCAGTAGCAACAGCAGCACCAGACTCTGGCTGGCTTTCCACTTTTATGGGCCAGACAAAGGCTGGCTTCCCCACACACACAGCAGCAGTACAGCAGTATCCTTATCAAAATTTCAAATGATACAGCACAAGGGGTTTGGAGCAAAGTGGATTGGGCCTGGACACCGCAAAGTTATCGCATAAAAGCCAAAAATAATTATCACCAGAGACGACAACACAGCTCCTGCTTCTATTCCCCCTTCCTGAGTTGTCCTGGCATCCTGCGCAGGGTCAGGCTCTACTGTTGTCGGTCAAATGCTCAGCATGAAAATGCGTACATCTCTGGCTTGGTGTGGGGGGAATCAGAGCCTCCAGCTTCGGTCGCAAAGCCACACAAAATCTACAACTCGTTGGGATTTTTGGGTAATGTTCCTCTAACGCCTCCTGCTCCTGCTCCTGATTCTGCTCTGGCCACCCACACATTTCTGGTATCTGCTAACGCCTGTCACTGGGCATATTAAAATTGTCTGATCGCTTGCAGATTGCGCTCTGTCGTTGGCCAAAGCCAAAACAATGGCAACACAGTTTGTGCGCCACAGAGTTTTAAAATAATTCCATTTTATGGCCAAGTCTGAGAGACAATGGAGATGTGTCATAATTAAATCGTCGTCAGTTTTATTTGTCAAAATAAAAAGTTTTGTTTTTTAATGGCAAAGTTTTAAGTGCCATGCAATGGCTCGAATAAAAATCATTGTGCGAATATAAGGCAGCTAACACAGAGTGGCCCGGGGGAAATCTCGGCACAGGATGCCGGAAAACCCCATCCCCATCCCCACCCCCACATACAGTCTGTCCCGCCTGTCTGCTCTGCATGCATTAAATATTCATGCAGTAGTATCACATCCACAAAAAAAGAAAATAAAGGATAAAAATAAAAATAAGAAAATCAAGAAAAAAACAGGAAAAGCTCCAGAGAAAAAGAGAGATTTTCCCAAGTGCAGCAAGATTATTTTACCGCATTATCTCGTAGACAGTTTTTTTCTCGTTCGCCAGATATATTTTTTTGTATAATTTCAAGCACTTTGCTTGCTTTTTATTTCCCCCGCAGACGGACAAAAAGAATCTTAGTTAAAAAGCAAACTACTAAAAAAAAGCAGCGAAACGAGCCACCACGACAAGTGCCCGAAAATGTCGCAGTTGCAAGAATGGCGTCGCGTCTAATAAAAAAAAGATTCAAGAAAAACACTTGCATTGAAGGGGACGACTGGGAGATACCCTATACTTAGTACTGAAGTTTTTAAAGATATAAGCTCGTTGCTTTCTTAATTTTGCTTCTTCCAGAAAAAGAAATTTGAGCTAAAAATAAACTCTCTCGTTAGATTTTACTTGTACATTGCATTAGTTCCTAAATAAATAATGTATAAATATAAAATGCTATACCAAGATTTCCCTAACTACATCATACCCCTACAAATCTCAGGCATTAAAACCATGAGTACCAGCGATAAAAGTGACGTGATAAAATGGCAAGAGGATCGCATGGGGGATGGTGCAGGAAGCGCAGTGTCACCGAGCAAAAGAAAGTGCATTGGGCTGTACGCCAAATCTAATGCGATTCTCCCGTTTTTCCACACAAAACACCCAAAAGCGCACCAAAAACAGAAAGAAGAAAGGGAAAAAAACTAACAAAAAGCCAGATAGAGAAGGGCAAACAAAATGGCGACAAGGCGCGCATGTTGCGCCAGCGGAAAGGGAACCGGAAACGGAACCAGAAACGGAAACGGAAGCGACAAGCGACAACGCGGGCTCCTTATCCAGTTCCCTTCCCCGCCGGAATATGTAAATCGAATTAGTTGGCCCTGCAAGTGCTGCAGCTGCAGCGGCACCATCAACTCACCTTCCTTGCCGCAATTAGGCGACTCGTGTGTGAAGAATATGTTGACCAGCGACTGTGAATAGTCTGTCATTGCCTTGCGGCGAGCTCCGCAAATATTTACCGACATCTTCGTGGCATTGTAGTCGATCTGCAAGGAGCAAAAGAAAAAGCCCAGTTAGGAGTCTATCCTCACTCATAGAGATGTTATTCCCTCTCACCTGAATCTTGCCATCGTTGGTGAAGGGCGCACTCTTAAAGTTGAAACGCTGGCCCAGTTCATCGTGCACCAGTTCGCAGGTGTCCTCACTGACGGTGCACTCGTGCGGCGGGCAAAAGATATTCGTCTCCCACTCGAATCTGTAGGAGCAGTCCTCGATTGAACGCAGCACCGGTTGCCCCTAAATGGAGAAGGGGAGAGGAAGGTAAGGAAGAGCAGCCATTAGGAGCGTGCAAGCAATTTGCAGGTGAGCAGCGAGGTCGTCCTTTGAAATGGTCGCATAAAGACTGTGACCCAGTCAAAGCTGTCCGCACAAATGGCCTATCAGAATCCGATTGCTTCTTGAATGTGTGGGTTTTTTTATACACTCGGAAAATGTACTTTAAGTCATTAGAATAATAATAATAACTCACACATCTCAAGTAATAATTACTAAAAGAGGGTTCAATTTTGGCAAATAATATTTGTCTCCCATTTAAATTTGTATGTACAGTCTTCAATCGAACGTAAAACAGGATGGCCCTAAATTAAGAAGAAAAACTGCAAATTAAAATTTAAAAAATAAGCAATAAAGAAGCATAAACCAAAAACTGCAATTTAAAATTTTAAAAATATGCAAAATCATGCGAAATAATATAAATAATAAATAATAAATATTTATAATAAACTACGCATGCTTTCTAGTTTAATACAAATAAAAACCAATGAAAACAAAGCTTAATAAGCATATAAATAAATATTCTATAATGTCTCCCCAATTTTAATCTGCGAAACAAGCAATTTTATGTATTAGTGTTAATGTTCCGTGCATGTTTTCTGTATTAAATGATCATATATTTTCTCCCAGTGTACTTACCCGACCCGCACGCATATTGCAATTAAAGAGTATGTGCGTGGACAGGTCCGTGCTGTTGTCCGTCGGACAGGGATCGCCCTTCAAATACAGCAGCTCGGCGGAGGTACGATTCCTTTGCGACAGCGAGACCAGCGGAAATCCCATGCTCTGTGAACGAGACAAACAAGGGGGGTGAAAGTGGTGAAAAGGGGCGCTTTAAGTATGCTCGTCGAAAGCGAAATGTATAACTTTATGTCTGAGATTGCGGCAAATAACTCGAAATCCCTGTCTGAGCCACGCACACGTTCCAGTGTGTCGCCTGCCCCTGACTGCTGGTAGCTTGTTGCTATCCTTGTTGCCGGTGTCCTGGCCAAGCAACTCGGTACCAGCGGAGTGGCCAGCACATCGATGCGATGATAACTGGCATGGCCAAGGATCCAGGCAGGACATGCCGGTCCGAGTCAGCACAAACGACAATTTAATGGATAGTTCAATGGCACCGCCCACCCGACAAAAATTTTGTTTTACAAAAAAAAAAATAGTTTACTTCCACAGAAGGTAAACAAAGACAAGTCTGATCAGTTAGGAACACAATTCTTCATATAACTAGCTTTAATATTATTAATTTCCTATTATAAATTGTTTTTATAGACAATTACTACTTTATAAAATATGTATTTTATGTTTATGTAACATAAACTATATTTTTAAAGTAGCAAACCTTTTTATTTATTAAAAATATTTCATTTCCTTAAAAACCATTTTTTTGGGAGCCACATTCATGTTAAAAAATGGTGACTTGTAAGTTATCTCAAGCTCTATGTATAGCCCTGACATGAGGTTAATATTATAAATTTCTAGATAATTTTTAATGACTTAATATTAAGTGATAGATGCTAGTATTTAAATTCGACCAACTCGTCGCCTGTGCAGCTGTTGCTGTTTCCCCCCCCCCCCCCCCCCCCC